>CAMXCT020000412.1:185000-254544 GCA_947184155.2 Cladocopium goreaui
ATGCAATCTAATTTAATATAATATAATATAATATATAGTATAATATATAACATAATATAGTGTAATATAATATAGTATAAAATATAATATAATATAATGTAATATAATATAATTTAATGTGATATAATCTAATATAATATGATATATTTACATACAACATATATATATATACATACACATACAATATGCATATATATATATATGTATGTATATATATATATATACAACATATCTTGCAAATAAATATGGTCAGAGATGGTTGGTTAAGTACTGTTATGCCGCAAAAAAAACTGCCCAGAGGGACGACAAGTGCAACTGGCCTGGTGCCTTGGGATGGGCCCTTGGGGCAAGTTAAAACCTCCATTCCTAGCTGTTTTTTGCCAGGCTAGAAAAAAACCTCCAGTTGGAGGAGTTCCCAGCCAATCTGTACCATAAACACCAGTTCCAGGTGAGTCTATCACCATTCAGTTTGAGGATTTCTATCACCATCTATCACGATAAACCCACCCTAAAGGTTGTATTTTGGTCATGAAGCATCCCAGTTTGAGGTGAGTCTCAAGTTCTGGCAGGAACTCTCTTCAGCGACTCGGCAGCGTTGTTGTGGCTCTGGGAAAAATGACGAGAATCCAAAGAAATCAAGGATGTTCAATAGCAAAATGATCCAATTTGGCATGATACTGTGGGTGCCCCCCATGTCAAGAAGCCTTCGTACATATAAATCATAAATCAATTGTAGGTGTGTGTGTGTGTAAATATATACATCGATATACATATACATACATATACATGCAAATACTTTTGAAATAGATGCTTGAGGTTTACACGTAGTAAAAACGGATTAGGTAGGTAGATAGATAGGATAAGATAGGATAAGATAGGATAAGATAGATAGAATAAGAGAGATAGGTTAAGATGGATAGGTTAAGACGGATAGAATAAGATAGACAGAATAAGATAGATAGAACAAGATAGATAGAATAAGATAGATAGAATACGATAGATAGAATAAGATAGAATAAGATAGAATAAGATAGATAGATAGATAGATAGATTGATAGATTGATAGATTGATAGATTGATAGATTGATAGATTGATAGATTGATAGATTGATAGATTGATAGATTGATAGATTGATAGATTGATTGATAGATTGATAGATTGATAGATAGATTGATAGATTGATAGATTGATAGATTGATAGATTGGTAGATTGATAGATTGATAGACTGATAGATTGATAGATTGATTGATAGATTGATAGATTGATAGATTGATAGATTGATAGGTTGGATCGATTAGATCGATTAGATCGATTAGGTCGATTAGATCGATTTGATCGATTTGATCGATTTGATCGATTTGATCGATTAGATCGATTAGATCGATTGGATGGATTGGATGGATTGGATCGATTGGATTGATTCGATCTGTTAGATAGATTAGATAGATTAGATAGATTTGATAAATCAGATAGATTAGATAGATTAGATAGATTAGATAGATTAGATAGATTAGATAGATTAGATAGAGTAGATAGATTAGGTAGATTAGCTAGATTAGCTAGATTAGCTAGATTAGCTAGATTAGCTAGATTAGCTAGATTAGATAGATTAGATAGATTAGATAGATCGATAGATGGATGGATGGATGAATGGATAGATAGATAGATAGATCGATCGATAGATCGATAGATCGATAGATCGATCGATCGATCGATCGATCGATAGGTATGTAGGTATGTAGGTAGGTAGATAGGTAGATAGGTAGATAGGTAGATAGACAGACAGTCAGACAGACAGACAGACAGATAAATAGATAGATTGAGAATCGCTTGGATACGATAAATAGGATAAAATGGATAGTTAGTTAGCTAGCTTGGTAGATAGTTAGACAGAAAGATAGAAGAAACTATACTTGTCATGTCAATCAAATTAGTAGCTGGGATGCACATCCAAGTAGATGGCCAAGTTTCTGCTTTTTGGTTGATGAATATAGCAAGGTCTTACCCATGTTCCATCATTTTCCCAGACTTCATTGATACATTGGGTCAACTTGGTCAATCAATGTTTGTGTTTGTTCCCAGAAATTCAATCAACAGCCCTACTGAGCGACATTGCCCAGCAGTGGGGGACACCGAACGGGAACACGAGTTCAGTTTGTCCTGGTGGAGACGTCAAAAAGGGTTAGACAAAGCACGGAAAACATGAAAACACCTCAGCATTCCGTTTCATGCTAAAGACACTTGATGTGCACGAGCACCAATTTTATGCATTTTACCCAATTAACTAAAATGCGACGATTTACTCGTTGATTTACTCGTTTTTGTACCTTCATTTTTTATCAACAATCCTTCCTTCCATAACCTCAAAGGATCTCACCATGAATGTTTGAAGTTGGAAAAGGGCACTAAAGCAGTGCATGCAAAGACGGCAACAGCATTTAGAACCCACGCAGAACATCAAATTCGGAACAAAATTGGAAGTTTGTTTATCAATCAACATCACCCAATGTTAGAGATCGCGCATTAGTTTATTCTGTGTAGGAAAAGAATTGTTCCTAACGCGATGAATTTCGATACCACGAGTCTTGGGAACTGCACCCGCCGCATCAGTTTATGGGCGATTTTTTTCGAGCTGAGGAATATGTGGAGACTCTGAGCGCAGAAGCTGACATCCAAGAGGCCTCTGGGACAAATGGCGCATGGTTTTGAACTTATTGCTGCAATGAGATCTTAATTGTCGGATGCCGAAGGCACAGAATCACAACAGCACAAAAGTTTTATAGTCATTCTGTTCTGTTCGCACCGTTTATTGGCGGTATTTGGCGGTAAAATTTCGCTAATGTTTGGATTGAACAACTTGATAAAACCACCGTTGGAGAATAAAACTCGTTCAAAACTGCGGTGAATTCTATGGGGGTATACCCTATGACTCCTTACATATCCTTACATGATATATTCAACAAATGGCGATCAAGTGGTTTCAAGCCGTTATACATGAAACGTCATTAATATGAGCTGTAATGCTCATGAATGTGTAACCCCATTACAATGTACACCCTGGGTGATTATTTGATGTGTTTTGCGGTGACCTTCATCAAAATCAGCCAGGGTTTATCGATCGGCAATTACAACTCCTGTTGTACCGCATTTTACCTTGTCATCCGAATGGTTGGTCATCAATATGTTGCGTCCTCTCGTTGGACGTGCAACCCTATCTGGTTGGTGGTTTGGAACATGAATTTTATGACTTTCCATATATTGGGAACAATAATCCCAATTGACCAATAGTTTCCAGAGGGGTTGAAACCACCAACCAGCTATGATTCTGCCAGTTGCTCATCATCTCGTTGCAAAGCATCACAGTTGGCCATTCAAGGCGGCTCCCTTCCTGCTGAGCACTGGCCGCAGTTCTGCGCTCGCATCTCGACCATGGATTCATGAGTGAATTGTAAGCCACGACATTGCAGATATACAATATCCATCAATATCCATCAGTATCCCAGTTTATTTCCATTTGGGTTTTTGAACAGTGGAATAGAGATTGAATAGAGTATATATATATATATACCACTAGGCATACATGACTTGGCGTTAAGCAGCATGTGAGCTAAAGCATTCGATTGTTGACACCACAAGTGTCAATTGTTTATGAGCTGCAAGTCCTTTGATGCTGACCCAATTCCCCTGTGCAACAGCTGAATTTATATGGATATCAGTGCAATCTTACTGTACATACACCGGGGCCAAAATCCATGGCACGGCTGCTTGCATCAAATGCCATCAACAAACGCCACATTTTTCTGAAGGCTGAAGCAGATGTTTCATGATGCTTCCTCTGATTGAGTCTTGAAATTAGGCTAAGTTCGGGATCCATTGCCCCGACCCCAGGTCGATGCCTTCATTGGACGGGGTGATCTTGATCATGCCTTCGTGGCCGCTCGATGGTTTGCGGGTTGAGGGTTGCTACGAATCATTCCATATTTGTATATTTAGGATAGGCAAGGCAATCCCTCATCTTGAGCAAAGAAAAATCAAGATTACTGGTTTTGGTGTGGATTGGTTGGTGTGGATTTGAGTACTCCCACCAGTAAATAGCAAACTTATGTGTTCAACAGTCCCTGCAACTTCAGTCAGTATAAATCAGTATAAACTGGCAAATTTGGAGGAATTTGCAGGTCTTGCTTTCTAAATAATTGTAGAAATCAAATTCAATTGTTGCGTTCTGGCCCAAGTGCCGCAATTGTTTGAAATCGTTGTTGGGTGGTCTGACAGCTCTATACATACATCTGTATGTCATATGTGCATTAATGTATATGTATATACATGTATATATAGATAAGTACTTAATGATTACATATAATTACATACAAAATTGTTTTCAACAGTTCTTTGCATTCTGTTCGGACTTTGACCGCCACTCGACTTTTTTATCACAGCTTTCAGGGGCCCAAGGGTCAGCGGAGTGAGGTGGCGAAAGCCGAATGTGATCAGCTGCTACCGACTCAGCTGTCCGGAAGCAGCCTGGGTGTCCCAGTGCCATGACTTGGGTTCTTGGTTGGGTGGACTCAGCGTCATGGGGAGAGACATGGGGAGTTCGGGGATGACGAAGATCCTGAGTGTTTCGAAAAACCTAGAGTACATCGTGTGATTCTGTGCTTCCTGGGGAGATGTGAGCATAAATTTGATGAATAAAAAAGCAACTTTAGTGTCAGAGATGTCCCAGTCCTCCATGAAGCTCATGTGGATTGAGTGACATCTAAGCGCAGTTGCATCATTGTCATGGTCAAATCCCAAAGGATATGGATGGCACCCAGAGGCTTGGGGGGCGCCCTATGGAGTGGGTCAAATCCCTGGGCCACCTCCATGTTTGGTGGTTACATGATCATTTTTGTTCAGTTGATGAATGGTAAAAAAAAACTCACGGAATTGGGAGCACCAGGTAATTTTTGCTACAAGGAAACCTATATTTGATAGGACAGCCACATGATTTCCTGTAGATTCCCCTCAAACCAATCTAATGAATAACTACATGTTTGCGGGTTTATCAGTTACCCCATTGAATTCAGGTTCCATGTTTAATTTGGTGGCTAAAACTATGTAAAGCATTGTAAAACTCTGCAAACCACTATGTAAAACTGTAAAAATTGGCAAAACTCGGTAACATATTCGTAAAACTAGATAAAGACCATCAACAGATGGGGGTTTGATGGAATGTCATGATTTTTTCCCATCCTTTGGGCGATCGAAGCTCCATTCAGGTCAGCCTCCAGCACCAAAGCCGCCGCCCAGCGACGATGCCAGGGCCAAGTTGGAGGATTTGGGTGGCTTTTCACCCATCAACGGGTGCGTTTTACACAGGGAATGGATGGGTTGCTGGGGGTTGCTGGGATGATGAAATTGAATATTATTGATAGTTAGCCAGTGGATCATTCCCGAAAATTCCCTGCGTTTAGAACCCGTAAGGAATGGTGAGCTAAGCTATTACTCGGTTGGTGGTTTGGAGTTTGGAACATGGCTTTTATTTTCCCCAATAGTTGGGATGATGATCCCAATCTGACCAACTCATATTAAAATGGTGAGGAAAACCAATCAAACATGGTGATGTTTCACTGATTTAACCCATCAAAGTATCAATGATCGTATGAAATAGGACTTTTTAACCAACCAGAAATAGGATTCGTATGGATTCATTGAGATTTGCTGAGACTTTTGCGATCTAGCGCGTAAAAAGCCGAGGATATCATGCGGATTCACCATGTAGAATTGGATAACGAAAACTAGGGCATTGGAGCAACCAATAATTGTGGAAATCGTGAAGATGCCATGTGGTTTTTGTTGATGTATCATGATGGTAGGGCCATCCAAAACTTGTGATTAATTTGGGTGGGCCTTGTTGTCAGCGCAAGAAACTGGCCTTTCCTCATATTTTACAGACAGGTATTGAGATGTGAAAACACATTAATGTTCCCTTAAATTTTCATGTCAGTGTAACACATCTAACCAGCATTAACCAGCCAAGTTTGGGGGAGTTTGAAAACAGACAATCAGGAATTTGACCAGCCAAGAAGTGGTGCTGAAAAATTCGTTCAACCAGTACCAAAGCCAGGCTTTCACCCGGCAGAAGCCAAAAATATGTGGTATGATGAACATCCAGCTTCTGTTGTTCAACGAGTTCCAGCTATATTATGCTATATTAAATGTTGATGTTCAGGCACCAGTTTTGATCCATAGCCATGTCGCCAACGTGGTAGAATTTCAAGCACTCGAATGGGCCATTTTGGATTCATTCACAGGGGGCGGTTGTAACTCAGTTTTGTATTAACCAACGACGGCAAAACGAGTGAGCTATGAGCTATACAAAAATACCAATGTTGATTGCTTGTTAAAGGGTCGTGTGAAAAATCCCAACAGCTATATAATTGGATGACTTGGACTACTCTCCAGTAAATTAACATAGACCCTGGCAGATAGGGTTAGAAGATTAGTTTTAACTAAACAGTGACTATTTTCAGGGTCTATGTTAATTTGCCAGAGGGTATATGAATTATAAGACCCATGATACAATGGTGATTACAAGAACTCATGGAGGACGTCGCCTCGGTCTTGGCACGGAGACATGCTGAGATGGGCGAACCCCTCTTGGCCGGGGACCCGGGCCCAGGTGTTTCTGTTTCAATCCTCATGTTGTGGTGATGGGCATGTTTACTTTCATTTTTTCGGGCACTTGTGGCTGCTTCTTGGAGCAACTTCCTATCCAATGTGGTTTCTTGGAAGCTGTTTGTGTTGCTCATTTGCTAATTCAAATGGTTAGAGTGATGAATAGAAGGGGACGGGCATCCATGAATCAAAAGAATCGTAAATAACCAACATGAGGGAACTGGTGCAGGTTATACAGATAACAATAACACGGCATATTTTCATTTGAGGATATGAGATCTCACGCGATAATGTTTGGTTTATAGGCTAACAGGTAAACAAATTGCTGGATCCCTAGCCTGGCCCAATCTGCACATGTCTCCCAGTGGACAACAAGAATAGCGCGTTTTGATATTTCTGGGGTGTCTCAACCACCTTAAAAATGGCGGCATCCAAAAGTCCAAATCTAAACCCTTAAAAAAAGCCTCAATGGCGAAGCATGGCAAAACTCATGACTCTCAAATACTTACGCAATGTCAAGGTCAAACAGGTCTCTTTCATGACTTTCCAGGGTCGAAGCTGCTGCGTACTATCTTACTGTAGTTGCTGACTTCAAGAGTCCTATGGGGCCTGACAGATCTTCGTCGCCATGGCATCGCACAATTGGGAGTCTAGATGAGTCTAGTGACTTTCTCTGATCAAATGGAGCTGGATTTTGAGGGTTCCCACTTGTTGGTCATGTCACCTCAATCTGTCGTATTCACTTGGCACCAGCGGCTGATTCAATGCTTTGGATACATTTCTTGCTGCATAAACCAGGTGTGATTCTCATATGCGGCGGAATTATCTCCCATGAATTCAACATGAACGTTTCAATAGCTTTCCTACTGAATTTGGCATTCAGGAAAATTTACAGAGACAGAAACTCCTGAAAAAAGGTGCCTATAAAGAACGGACACTAGGGGCGATTCAAGGTAAACCCCACCTCGTTTCCATCCAAAACCCCATTTCATACCCAGTCAAATCCCAACTTGTTTCCAAATCTCCCCATCTGAGTGGTAGATCTTGGCAGGGCATCAACTTGCACGGATTCACCAAAACGATATACAGAACATGGCTGGAACAATTTGGGGTAAAAATCACCACCAAAATTCACAGGGATGACCAAAAAATGGGGGGATTTTGGGGGCCAACTCTCCAGCTTTCCACCTGCCATGCGCCATGTTAGCCAGCATCTTTGGGCGCCGAAAAAGCGCCGCGCGACGGAGTGCGATCCGAATCCCCGCGGCGGCTGCAGAAGTGGAGCCGGACGAGCAGCAAGAGCAGCGTGAAGCGGCAAAGAGGAGTGCTCGTTGGGCCCGTTGATTGATGATCATAAATGTATATAAATGTGGGAAATACAATGCCATAAACCGTCCCTAAAATCACCATACATGGGTATAAATGGTGTTTCAACTTTAATTTCAAATATCAGAATATTACCAGAGTAATACGTAATATGTATATTTACACTGTAACATTTTATATAATACGTCAGCCCCGAAGTAATACACTCCTAGGCTGTTTAATTGGAGGGACTAACCAGGGTTCATCAATCCAGGGTTGACACTGAAGGGTCATCATGGTCATGAATCATCCAGGGTTTATTGTGTTTGTCAAAAATGGTTAATAGTGGTTAATAATGGTTAATCATTGTTAATAATGGTTATATAATGGTTATATAACGGTTCATTATTGTGTTTGATACCCTTGAACTATTACCCTTGTACCATTCTTTTTAAAGGTGTAGATAGCCAGCTACAAATATCATCAACAAACAAAGGGGGGTACTGTACAACCCGCAAAACAAGGGTCATGTAAAGAATCAAACTTGTCAACGCGGTTGAATTTCACCATTTTTTTTACTTCCAACAATGGGTAATGTTAGTAAAGCAATCCTGTAGTACATCACACCCAATTTTACCTCACATGGGTGGTACAAACCATCCAAACCTTCGTTCTTTTTTCTTGTTTTACTAATATTGCAGAGCCAATTGGCTGGTTGGTGGTTTCATACATGTTTTAGACCGCTCGTTGTGATGACGCCAATTGACACATGGAAGCTCTGCTTGGACATCTCCAACCAGGATGGAGATGGGATCTTCCCAAGTCCCAAGGTGAAAACACACGTCATGGCCACGGGTTGTAAGAAAAAAGACCTCCAATTGATTGTAGATAAGCATCCCATATCATCGCATGATAGTCTGTTCTGTTAATTTTTCTGGGATTGTCTAGTGTCATTGAGGTTTTGACCCATCCCTACATTAGCTTGTGTGGCTGATGGTGAAAGATCGAGGTGGTCCTGCTTTAATGATGATTATTGTAAGCAAAATATCATGCTTGCCCGGTAGGGGGTCAAAAACATAAGAGCAACAACTTAGTAGATTACATCACTAGATGTTTTTTAGTTAGTTAGTTTGAAATTGTCATTTTACTGTTTGGTCTCCAAGCATTGCAGATGTATACGTAGATTTCTAATGTCAATCCAAAGTTCCAATTCATTTCACTCCCTGATTTCATGTGATTTTCCATCTGATTTTCCATGATTTTCCATGATTTTCCATGATTTTCGATCCCTCCTCGCTTCCAGAAAGCGCAAGCGCAGCAGCGCCGCAGCACCGGCACCGACCCAAGCACCGGCCCCGCGACGCAGCGCCACCAGTGGCGCGGCGCGGCGGCGTCAAGCCAAAGAAGCGGCGGCCACAACCAATGGCGTGGAGGCGAATGGTCAAACCCAGTCCCCAAATAAAATGATTATATAATGATTGTATATAATGGTTAGATAATGGTTAGATAATGGTTATACAATGGTTATATAATGGTTATATAATGGTTATAGTTATATGATGATTGTTAATGATTGTTAATGATTGTTAATGGTTGTTAATGATTGTTAATGATTGTTAATGATTGTTAATGATTGTATACATACGGGAGTTCCCCAAGTGATGGTGGTACCCCCAAATCATCCAAGTCATGAACGACCATGACGACTCGTATTGAAACCACCATGGTGACTTGGAGATCCCCAACTTTAAGAAACCTCCATGCGGGGATACGTTAACAATCATTGACTGTTAAATAATGATTACTGTATATAATTTCATAGAAGCATCAGACAACATGATTCTAAGAACTGCTTCGCTGCGACGTCACTGGGATGGCGATGATTGGGGCAGCTATGGCGAAATTGCCTTATTTCAGGTTGGTGATTTTCTATCTGTGAGACAGAATGATGGTTATGATATGTTTTAACCGTGAATAAACGGGCAGGGATACTTGGGGACTTCGGGAAAAAGTGGGAGTCTTCTCATGTGGTGTGTGTGTGTGTGGTTCATGTTGTGCTGGTTCAAGATTGTTTAACATATACCGGTTGGTGGTTTGGAACATGTTTTATGTTCCACAATATATGGGAAAATCCTTCCCAATTTTCATATTTTTCAAGATGGTAGGTCAACCACCAACCAGATTTAATTACTAACCATCATTAACCATATATTATTAACATTTATTAACCATATATTAACCCATTTTTTGAGTTAGCATATATTTTGAGTTGAAGCCATCACCCCCTTTGAGTTATTCCCATCACCAGGTGGCAACAGCGGCAACGGCGGCAACGGTGTCCACGTCCCCTGCCATCCCAGCTGTGCTCGCCGTGGCAGCTCCTGGGGATGAACATTGGATCCGGGTGAAGATCAAACTTCTTATGGAATTCTGTATCAAATTAGATTATGATCAATAAACATCAAGCGGTTGTTTTTGTTCCTTGGAATTTTGGATAAAATAGAAATTTTACATCACTGTTCAACGGATTCTCGTGGTTAAGTCGTCCATGGGGAAGATGTTTTGCAGTGCCAAAGCCGAACCTGTACCCTCCATGTATTATGGTATATTTGCCTCCCTAAACGGGTCCCGATGGGTTCTGCTTGTAAATAGGGGAATTAAGCTATGACAGATGACCATACATAATTACATCTGTATTTAAATACTTTGAAATGGTGTAAATCAATGTATATAAATCATATATATGATACATATATATATATACGTGTGTGTGTGTTCAACTTGTAAATCCTTTATGATTCCGCATAAATCCATAACGTCAGGTCTTTGGAGACACCACGCTGGAGCCATGGGCATCTCGGATGTGGCGCTACTTAGGGGCCCCACTTAGGATCCCTATCCGTGGTTTATAATCCATATATAAGCCATGTTTCATCCCATAATAGGGGATACTTGTAATATTCAATCTAAAATTGTTTTTCATCCATTTATGGAGTTTTTTAAAAAAAAAGCGGCACCCCCAAGTAGTTGGATTTTATAAGGGCAGAAGCATCTTGGCCTTTTGAACTTTCTACATATCATTATTATTGGAAATAACTATGAAAATGGTGGTGATTTTTTGATTGTGATTATTATTATTATATACTACTATTATCATTAGCCTGTTTTAAAAAAAAGAAACTAGATCATTATTATATACATGATTACATATTACTATTGGACATAATTACGTGATTCTTTTTGGAGTACAGCAGGAACAGTGGGAAATCTCCATGCTGATGGTTGTTTTTGTTTGGAACATCATGTCAATTTTGCTTTATCTCTACATTGGGCATTCTTATAATGTGCCCATGATAAGAAACAGCTGTTTTGGGTTTGGCTCATAAAGTGCCCCAACCGAAAAAAAATGGGGGAAGTTGGGACGGTCTACTATTTGGTGTCCCACATTCGTGTGACAGTACACAGTGTGGGAACCGTCAAATATTGGAGGACATTTGGATATATTTGGTCAGAAACAATCAATCAATTGATCCAAATACTTGGGTCTACTCATTTTTGCATATATTATTTGGGAACCATCAAATATTTCGAGGACATTGAGCCAAAGGTCAGTCGTTTCCTGCCGCCATTCGCTGAACGAGTTTCTATGAAAATTTTCAGAGTTTTCAGTGGGATGGCACCTAAATTTCTTGGGGGAATCGATCAAGACATGAATTACAAATGCCACCAAAACATGAGACATGAGTCATAATTATATATTGGTTCTGACTTGGTTGCAACTGATAACTCTTTCGGATAATGAGTGCACAAATTGTCCTTGCCATTACTCTCTATGGTCACAACTTGAAATAGCCCTCAGTCAAACTTTGATTCTGAGAGGCATTTTCACTCTGGCACTATGCTAGTCTGGATGCACAGCATGAGCCTGGTCATTGTCGTCATCGCCATCACCATGACCAGATCACCATCATCACCATTCTCATAATATCTACCTCCACAACCTCCACAACCTCCACAACCTCCACAACCTCCACAACCTCCACAACCTCCACAACCTCCACAACCTCCACAACCTCCACAACCTCCACGGTCCATCCATCATCTGAATTCATCTGAATTCATCTCAGATCATGTTGAAACATGTGTTTTATCTGGATCATATTTTTTCCATAATCCATCTTGAATCATCTTACATAACTATTCTGAAAAATCGTCTCAGTTCAACTTACATCAGTTTGAATCATCTTCAACTTGCTCATAAATATTCTTAAATCGTCTCAGTTCAATAAATATTCCCAACCATACCGGGTCCTTCTTCCAAGACCACCTTTGAACTGCTGAAGGGAGGAGGGAAGTCCCTCGGCAGATCCGGTACAAGCGGCCCTGGGTTGGGAAATCCCTTACGCTGTATATTTATTTACATGTATACATATTTGTATAATATATATATATATACACATGTATGCGTATAGATATATATATATACATACATACACATGTGTATATATATATATATATATATATATATATAATTGTATATAATTATGTGTAATTATGTATATAATTATATATTTAATTAAACATATAATTATATATATAATTTTAATATATATATATGAAAGTGAAACGTGGCAATGGGAAATCCCTGAAAAATGATTGTGTTAATCGGAAAATGAACAAATTGGTGGATTTTCCATTGCCACGTGTGATTACCAGAGGGTAAACTCTACTCTATCAGGGACTGGAAAATGAGTAGATCCAAGTCAATAGATTTTACCAGGAAGGGCTCAATTAGTTGAATCGTTTCTGGCCATGTTGATATATGTTGAATATGTTGATGGTATATTGACCTACTCAACCTTGTTGTTGGTATCGGTGCAAACTTCCTACAGATCCTGACTTCCTTGAACCCGCACAAACTTGGGATTGACCATAAGAGCTTCACCTATCAGGTTTGAATATAAAACTTGTGCTCTTGCACTTCAGAATTTGTTGGCTCAAAACCCGTCGGTCCAGGTAAAGCTTCAGGGTCAAGCTACACCATGGGTCATCCATGGCAGGTTCCCACAGATCCTGACTTCCTACATGGCCAAGTTCAAGGCCTTCAAGGTGTCCTGGACCGACTTGGCCCAGGACCATGGGGATTTTGTAGCGTTTGGGTTGTATAAATGAGTTCTACCCTCTGGTTATGTCAAACATAGCTATTGAAAATGGCCATTTATAGTTGATCTACCCATTCAAATGGTGATTTTCCATAGCTATGTTAGTTTGCCAGAGGGTATATCTACTAAAAAATGTGGAACTGCACTTTCAAGTACTCCTCTTCGTACTCTGAAACAATGAATTTTCAGACAATAACGATGCGCGACGGATTAGATTTGAGCCACCGGGTGCAGTACCTACAGATGATTTGTTTTTTTTTGCCGCCATCCAATTGTGGGGCACCTCCATTCTGATCCATACCCTTTAATTTTTCGGGTTGGTCCAAGAGTGTGGGTTGATTTCATTGACAAGACTACGACTGCATGGCATGAACAAGAGTGGATGAAGGGGATGGATACAAGTAAGTGGAGAAGCTGATATGAATTTCAAGAGATTATTTCACTGCATGAACCCAGAATTCCAATGGCTGCCCCTTTGGCGGACCTGATCAAGACGCTTTTCCCACAGCTATTGGGTTCCGCCCAGGAACCCACGGCTATCCAAGCCCATTGCTGGCCGTACGCCTGCGCTGGGCGACATGTCATTGGCATCTCCAAGACCGGTTCCTTGGGCGATTTGGGGGTATCCCAAACGATCCCATGTTTGGTATCATATGAAATAGTCCAGGAGTATTTACATTGATATGTATATATATATATGTATATGTATTATATATGAGTATTATATGTGTGTATATATATATATTATGAGCTTGTTTTAAAAACAATTAGGTACCGTAAACCGCTTTGTTTGAAGAATATTTCATAGCTAGAGTAATCCCCGAATTGTCCTGGTCTTATCACAGGATATATAGATCATCCTCATGGAGCCTGGATTGTTTCGATGTCGCAGATCGCAAATCCAAGTGGTGTAAAACACAATGGAATTGCAACTAGTAACAAAGACGTTTGTGATATGTGTAAGATATGTGTATATATGTGTGTTGTTTCTGAATGGCTTTGAGATGTTTGACTTATAAGTGTTTGATCAATCTGGGCCAATCATATGCTAGACTCCTAGACAAACACATCCAATTTTCAAGGATATTGAAAGCAAATGCTGCACAAATCCCAGCTAAGGCAGTGGGAAGACGTTGGCATTTCTGCTGCCAGCTTTGCGCAAGGTTTTGAGCTTCAAGCATGCGCCCAGTCTCAAAGGATCTGAGCAACGGCTTTGATTTCCACAATATGCTGTTCCATACCGAGATGGGGAATATCCCAAAGTGCTTGAGTCGGGTCGGAAAAATATGTTTGTCCATGCTTGAAAGTCCATACACATATGTATATATATATATATACATACTGATATACTGATATACTATCCTAAATTTTGTAGTTTCATAACCCGGTGCGCTGATGCTTTATTGCTGGCCCATGGGTAGCGTGGGATCCTTGGGCATCATGGTGACACAGCTTACGCCTCAGGATGTCCAGTTTCAAATATGGACTCTGGAACCAGATCGCAAGGGGGAATCACCTATGTTTCATGATTTTTCCAGATCTCACTGGAATCATTGACTGCACCATCATTTACCATCATTTACCATCATTGACACCCACAGCCACTGATCCTCCAATTAAAACGTCGTTGTGTCCGGTCGCAAGGCCGCAACGCCCTCCTTTGGTCCCTACGCACTGGTCTTGACGCCCACAAGGTGATTCGACGTGGAGCAGGTGAAATGAGGACGTGACCTATAGTCACCTACATTGCTTAGTGGTAAACAAATAGATAATATGATATATCTATATATGCATTATATATATATATATATACAAGTATGCATTATATATATACATATATATATATGTGTGTGTGTGTATGCATGTATGATACATGATGCTAGTTATTTCTAGTATGTGGGAATGGCTCACAAGTTTCTGATGCCAAAGAATTGGATTTCTTCCGGCATCAGGCACCACCGGGCTGGGAACTCACTCCTGTAGGATCTATATGAGATTTTGGTGTGTAGCTTTAGAGGTATTAGAATGATATATGTATGCGTTTCTCCATTACATATCAATTAGATATATATGTGTGTGCATATATAAGTGTAGATCTATTATATAAATACACATGTCCATACATGTCCCTTTTTGAATTCACGGTTTCACCCATGGGCAACGGGAAAGCCACAAGCCACAGGGTTTCTTCCAGGGAATTAGCCATTCAGATCGCTCGCGATGCGACCGGCCTTTGCAAGGCGCGATGGCTGTGGGGTGGGGCCGGTGGGGCTCATGAGGTTTCTCCAACAAGACGGGGGATAGCATTTTTGTTGTGTTGATCATGGAAAAATAGCAATGATATGCTTATGTTATAACAATCACAATAATGATATGATTATAGCATATGTTTTTTTTCAGTGGTCGAGTCTTAAATAATTCGTCGACTGGACAGGCCACAAGGATCCGAATGGCTTGTCTCTATGGTGGAACTTCCAAGGCTCAACAGTTTCTTGGCAAAGAAATTCTGTTGCTTTAAGGGATACCAACAGAAACTTCCCATGCTGCCCCAATATTTTCTTGAGCTCAACATAGCTCAACCACAAATGAGATTCGAGTGCTGAATTCTGGTGTGCTTTGTAATTGGAACCACATGGAATGAGACCAATTGCAGACTTGTTTCCTAAAAAAAACTTTGAGTAGGAAGTCGTCAAGATTTTTCCGACGCGTTGGTCGATGAATTTGTCACAAATTGTGGTAGTTGCAATGATTTGACCATCCTTTACGTCCTTCCAACGTCGAGGTTTCATATGCAACTCTGTTGACCCAAAATCGATGGTGAATCTGGTCACCCGTAAAAGTGAATCTGGTCAAGTTCTGATTAGGTGGTTCAATCATCAACCATAGGGATTTACAGTGACCATCCAAGCAGCGGCATTGAAGGAGCCATCTGATTAGGTAGTCTAGTCATGTCTAGTTCAAGTCTGGATCTAACAGTTTTACTGGGGGGTTCTATAGGCAGGTCGGAGACACTTTCCCAAATAGATTTAAATAGGAAGATTCATGGGCATCATAGCCCACCAATTGAGCAAAACGGCGACATTTGATTGAAGATGATTGAAGTTTGAAGACATGCGGTAAACCAAAAGCCATCAGCCATATCCAATTTTGCAGTATTTCACAATAGACCTCCCATGTTTGTGTTTTTTCTTTGGGAGGTGTCACCTTCTCTGGATATGGGATATGATTTACCACATGATCCCCCAATGTTTACCATGCGACTTCCAAAGACCTGGGGGTTACCAAAGAAAAAGGTCGAGCTGTTCCTTGAGGGGACGACCTCCAGAAAACTGGGAGCCATCCTTCTCCGGTAATGCTATATAGACATTGAAAAACTATGAAAAACTTTACTTCAATCCTGGATCTATTCGGATCTTTTCGGGGCTTTTCCTGAATTTGGTTTCCCAAAATTGAAAACATGACGGCTAAATAAGACATCGCTAGTGTTCCAAAGTCCTGTTTAAAGGTTTAAAACCTCACAAGCACGTTTTCAAGAGGTGTTTGGAAGTATTATATTGATTGTGCATTTCCGGATGGTTATATATATATAATAATATATAATAATATATGATAATATATAATAATATATACTAATATATAATATATGATAAATATATGATAGTATATAATAATATAATAATATATAATGATGATATATAATAATGTAGTATTATATACAATTAGAATAATTACTATTTTATATATATATCATGTTGAACCACCCCATCATCGCTGGTTAACTCCCCCCTGCAATGTGGGGGAGAACCTCCCCCAGTTACCAGCGATTGTGATTGCTTTTAAACCATCCAAGTATGTGGATATATCTAGCACAAAGCCTATAGTTATATATATATATAGTTATATAATGTGATATCAGTTTTATATAATGTGATATCAGTTATAAACCAACTTAGCTAACTAAGGATCTGCAACACCACCATTATATACAATCCCATATCCAAGTATAATCCCAGAATATCTCCAGAACATGCTATGAAATCCTATCCAATTAGAAATCATAAATCCAACTAGCCCATCAAGACATCATAAACCCAACATGGGTATCTACCATAAAGCCGTGCCAAAGGTGAGTTATGACCACCACCAGGATCAAATCTCCCATCAAGACATCATAAACCCAACATGGGTATCTACCATAAAGCCGTGCCAAAGGTGAGTTATGACCACCACCAGGATCAAATCTCTGGATTTTGGAGTGGATCTTCTGATCTGCACGCCTGGGCGCTTACATGATCTGGTGAACAAGCCTGACAAGTACACGGGACAGGTGGGGGAAAACAGACATGATTTTTAAACGGGAAACAAACACATGGGAAGATGAGGATATTGTTTCAGTCTATTAGTCGTTATCTTGTTTTTCTGTTTTTTTGGGGGGCATTGTGGTGAGCAGCAGAAAATCGAGTGGTTCTTTCCGAATCAATCCAGATATGAACAGAGCACACTTTTAAGCACATAGTGTTCACCCAACTATGTACCCAAAAGTGCCAAAAATCCATAAGGTTAGGTTTTTATTCGGAAGTTCTTGGATATAATCATCTAGTTCCATGCAATTCCCACGCAAAATCATATTTACAATTCGTGTTTAAGAGTCACCTTGTTATGGATACATCAGGGTAGGCAAAGGATCAAACTTGCACGCACGATCCTTCCACTATTTGTTGCAAAATAGACCGCGTTTGTCTGTCCTAAAGATGCCGGGTGTCCAAAAAAAAGAACAGCCTTCCCTTGAAGGGGAAACATACTTCCATAATATGTAGAATGAGTTTAACATAATAGGTATTCCTGCTTTAAAGTTCCAAAATGTAATATTAAATGCAACAAGGATGTATCCCCTGTTCGTAAAGAAGCATGTGTCATTCATTTGCAATTTTCCTTTGAGAAAGTACAATATTTTCAACAAGCAATACCCCTAAAAAACTATGGAGGAATCCTCTAAAAGATGCAGCATTCCTCAACTAGTCCAGAGGTCAGAGTAGTTGTGAGTGTGGATAGCGTACATTCAGAACGAACTGTCGTGAGCGTGGAATTCTTCATAGAGGTCTTTCCCAAAACTTGAAATCCCTTGCTCACAACAACCCTTTCCGTTTTTTTAATATATAATAAATAAATAAATATATATATATATACATATATCATATATCCGTTTTCATGTTTGTTGATTTTTTCTGACTCATTGTTTTTTGGTTGAAGTTCATGTCCTTGCCTTTCATTTGGGAGAAGGATGCCCAAGTGACCAACCAGTTTTGTTTGACATCTGAAATGTGAGTCTTTGAAGTGGAAGCCAACCAGTAGTACTACGGGTCCTCAGTTCGGATTTTCAATGACACCATGCCATTAGTCTGCCAGCGTGAAAGACACTCATCGTGTCAGAATCAGTACATACATAACCATATGTATATATAGATATATATGTGCAGAAAGGATGACGATTAACAATTTTGAAAACAATAACATAACATTCATAATGTAGCTGTACATGTTATACATGTTGGAGCTGTCACCTTAAATTCATGGCAAAAACTGCACAGTGCTTGGCATCTTGTCACCGCAGTCCATCCTATCGCTGTCCATGGTGCACTTTCTGGTGTTGGACGAGGTGAGCTTGGCTGTAGAATCAACCTAAGCAGTTGTTGCTAAACCCCTGGGAGGCTTGATGATTATGAGGGATACAGTATATGGATTGAATGGGACTTAATGAGATTTAATAGGAGTTAATGGGATTTGATGGGAATACAATGGGAATATCGGAATATCATGAGAGATCATGAGATTTACCCTCTGGTATACTAACTGAATTAACAGATACTACTACTGTAACAGTTTGCTATGCATAATCACCATTTCTACTAGGCAAAGCCGCAGAAATCAAATATTTCTATGGCAACTTTGACTATCTATGTTAAATTACCAGAGGGTATATTGGCGATGATCATAATCCATGAACTGGGAACCCCTTTCAGAACCAGGTAGTATTTTTCGGGACGATGGCGGATGTTGAGCACGAAAAGGGCTAAAATAGTCGAATTTTGCATGATTTGGGTACCACCATTTTAGGAAACCACCATTTCCCTCCACAAGACCAGCTAGCTAGACCATGCTAGACCCCCAATTTTTGATCCCCGTTTGGACCCATTGATGAGCTATGCCCAGCATGGGAGAATTCCGTGTCTTGAGATACGTTGCGACACTTTTGGGATCTCAACATGTCCACTTTGGGATCCTTCAGGCCGTTGGCCCCCGCCCCACCATCCGAAAAGGCCGACTGCCTGTTGGATTTGGGCTTTGAGCACCAGGCACTGCAGTTCCCCACTTGGCGATGGAGGGTATACATTCTCCATATCTCCGAACAAGAACAGTTATACATCCTCCTTCATCACTTTTTGCTTCATCAATGGACAAAACACCTGGGTTTGTCCAAGAATGGGGTATGCCCAAAATTTTAAATCATTATCTTCATACTAGCTTATGTTATCTCATGTTATTTTTCTGTATCCAAATTCAGATGTTTTCACATCTAAATCCATGGCGTGTTGCACCTGGCAACGGCAGGTCCGCCACATTTTTCAGCAGCTGGCGGATCATCCACAGATCCTTTGCTTCAGTGCTACATGGCCGAAGAAGGCCCCGGAGAGTCGGAGAAGCATTTTTTTTTGTCCGTGAAATCTTGGCCACAGAGACATCCCCACTTGAAAATAGGCTATAAGTAATCAGATGTAACCAGTATATAAGTTCATGAATATTGGAAGAAGCACGTAAACACCCGCTGGGTGTGGTTTATTGCGCGTTTTTTGAGCCGCACCTTCCATCCATCAAAGAATTGTGTGTCTCCATGGATTTTCTATGCTTTGTGGCTCGGTTCGAAAGATCCATTTTGGGGTTTCGCGAGACAACGGCCAGACAGTATGTTGCACATGTTGTTCTTTTGCATCTTAGCATCTTCGTGAAGGGATTGCTTCCATTAGGGATAGCATCAGATGAGTGTGCAACTTCAAGTGAACGTCATTGCTCCCATCCCAACCCCTTCTTTGTAGCGTACCTTTCGCACGCATTTGACCTCTCTGAGTGTGCCATGATATTGCGAATTCCTTTTTTTTGTGGGAAATACAAATACCTTGACCTCCAAAGTATTCCAAAGTGTCACAGATTCCCAGATTTGTATTGCTACCTTGAGGGTCTAGGTCTGTTCATATACAGGGACACAATAGGTAGTCGGTGATTACTACAGTACCCATTGACTACTCCAGTGTTTTCCCATTTTATATTATAAATGTACCCGTTATGTGTATATATTATGCATATATATATTATATATATATTGGAATGTTCATTTAGTTGGGAGACTTCCCAGCAGCCCGAAGAGTGGTTGGTAACACCGGTGTCTACCTGGATCGCAGGTGCAAACGCTGACAGAGGATATGATGCCAAAAGCTGTGCACATCCGAGCGACTGGAAAGGGATTTTTTTCAGAAAAGCTCCCTATTTTTCATGGATATGTCCAAGGATTTCTGGACATGGCACCACCAAATACATAAGGGTGAGTTCACCTATATATCTGATCTTTCAACAATTTGTTTTCTGTAAATGTGGATAAGCAATCACATGTTGTTGAGATGAGTTGAAACCGGCAATCGGGTACTGTAAGCAGAAGACTTGAGATTTGAGACCACCGATCAGTTCCGCATTTTCGGTGAGATCAGTGACAAGAAATGATGAATCCACAGAAACGGTACGCGCCTCGCATTTGACCCTACCCCAATGGTTTCGCATATGACCCTACCCCCATTTTGGGGTAGGGTCGAATGTGAGAAAGTAGCGTTTTTAGCTGCGAAAAGAGGGTCCCGGAGATGATGATGATCATGATGATGATGATGATGGTGATGATGGTGATGATGATGACGATGGACGATCATGATGATGGTGATGATGATGGTGATGATGATGATGATGATCATGATGATCATGATGACGGTGATGATGGTGATGATGATGATGGTGATGATGATGATGGTGATGACGATGATGATGATGACGATGGTGTTCAAGGGGGGCTGGTTGATTTGATACCAATGAATGTCATTGTTCAAGGGGGGCCGGTTGATTTGATAGCAATGAATGTAATTGTTGAATGTAATTGTTCAAAGGGGGGCTGGTTGATTTGATAGCAATGAATGTAATTGTTCAAGGGGGGCTGGTTGATTTGATACCAATGAATGTAATTGTTCAAGGGGGGCTGGTTGATTTGATAGCAATGAATGTAATTGTTCAAGGGGGGCTGGTTGATTTGATACCAATGAATGTAATTGTTCAAGGGGGGGCTGGTTGATTTGATAGCAATGAATGTAATTGTTCAAGGGGGGCTGGTTGATTTGATAGCAATGAATGTAATTGTTCAAGGGGGGCTGGTGATTTGATACAATGAATGTAATTGTTCAAGGGGGGCTGGTTGATTTGAATGAATGTAATGTTCAAGGGGGGCTGGTTGATGATGAATGAATATAATTGTTCAAGGGGGGCTGGTTGATTTGATACCAATGAATATAATTGTTCAAGGGGGGCTGGTTGATTTGATACAATGAATGTAATTGGTTTCAAGGGGGGCTGGTTGATTTGATACCAATGAATGTAATTGTTCAAGGGGGGCTGGTTGATTTGATAGCAATGAATGTAATTGTTCAAGGGGGGCTGGTTGATTTGATAGCAATGAATATAGTTGTGCAAGGGGGGCTGGTTGAT
The DNA here is from genome assembly GCA_947184155.2 of Cladocopium goreaui. NCBI lineage: Eukaryota > Dinophyceae > Suessiales > Symbiodiniaceae > Cladocopium > Cladocopium goreaui. The sequence goes on from CAMXCT020000412.1 coordinate 206,920, forward strand.
TTGATACCAATGAATGTAATTGTTCAAGGGGGGCTGGTTGATTTGATAGCAATGAATGTCATTGTTCAAGGGGGGCTGGTTGATTTGATACCAATGAATGTCATTGTTCAAGGGTGGCTGGTTGATTTGATACCAATGAATGTGATTGTTCAAGGGGGGTTGGTTCACGGATGTCTGGTTTGAGGCAGGGTAAAGTGTGGTAGGGTCAAATGTGAACCAGGAAATGTTGTTTTTTTCCCTGGAAGGGTTGCGTATTTTTGTTAGGGTAGGGTCGAATGTGAGGGTGCGTGAGGTTCTTTTGGAGTAGGGTCGAATGTGAGGCTGCGGTAGGGTCGAATGTGAGGTCCGTACCCTTGTCACCTGCAAGAGAAAGTCATGTCCTGAACAGACTCTTCCTGGGTACAAAACATTTGATGCTGAATCTGGCACGGCCTGAGGTAGGTGCTGAATCACATGAAGGCATCACTGGAAACCAAGACGTGCGACAACATGTGAGGCCGTCCAGAGATGTCCAGAGGGTTCATTGACGAATTCTCACTGAACTTCTTATTTGTATACATGGTTTAATCCACTTGGATAATCCCTGAAGTTGTTTTAGAGCGATCTGTTTACAACCCCATATATATACATACATAGTATGTGTATGTATATATATATGTGTGTGTGTACATACATACATACATACATATATATACATGTAACTACATTCAGATGTAATCCGATTTGTGACCACTTACTCCCTTTATATATGTATATATATAATCATCCCATCAGTAGCACGAAAAATGGTGGATAGAACTGAACCCAAACAGGGCTCGCCATATTTTTCTCCTGTCTTGGGCCGCCGGCATCCACATGTGAAACCAGGTGTTTTGTTTCCACCAGGCTCTTGCGAAGGGAGGAAGATCGCTTCAAGGAGTTGTGCAAGATTTTGAGGAGCCATCAAGCCGAGGTACCCAGGAACTGTTGGGGATGTGGTTGCCACGTGCATCGAAGCTTTCGTCCGAAGACGTGACGATTTTCGAATATATCAAGCCTGAGGTGTTTTTTCCCCGAATGCGTAGCAAGGGTTCCCGTTTCACTCTGGGGGGTCTGGGGGGGGGGTTGAGGCTGTGTTCGCCAAACGTTGCGCAACCGTCCGCAACTGTTCGCAACCCTTCGCAACCCTTCGCGGGCGACCGTGTGAGGCCCGTATGGCAGTGCCTATGGCGAGTTCTGCAAAAGGGGTCACTTTTGGAGGTTTCCAGCGTCGCGTAGCTTCGTTTCGCGTGGCAAGCGTGGCACTTTGTGACATTTCAACATGTTTCATAACGTGTCAAAAGTGGTTTTCTGGAAGGCGCAATATTTTTGCGACGTTTTCAGAAGATGGGTTGCAGTTTTCGTGGCAGGCGCAGCATTTTGGCGACCTCCATCGTCATTTCGCGTGGCAGGCGCAGCACTTTCGACGTGTCGAGTTGCGTGTTTTTTAATGTTTTTGCGAATAGCATTGTCAGGGCTGCGTGAAGTGGTGACAACGTGCAAATTCCCTGGCAGGCGTGGCATTTTGTGAGATGTGATGAGAAGTGACGGAAGCCTCGCACGAAACATCGATTTTGCGGTCGCAAATTTTGAGGTTCATGAGAAAACTCGTCGGAAAACGTCGATTCTGAAGCTACGAATTGTGAAAATTGGAGGAAGTCTCGCACGAAATGCTCGTTTTGATGTCTCGTCTCGGGTCTCTGATTTTCCTCTGGCCTCGCCGTGTCTATGGGGGAGGCTGCAAAACCTATCCTTTTTGAAGCTGTCAAAGCAGGTTGGCATGTCGTTTTGCGTGGCAGCCGTGGCACGTTGTGACATTCCAACCTGTTTGATAATGTGTCGAAAATCGTTTGCATGGCAGGCGCATTGCTTTTGCGACGTTTTCAGAAGATGGGTTGCAGTTTTCGTGGTAGATGTTGCAGGCGCAGCACTTTGGAGACCTCCATCGTCATTTTGCGTGGCAGGCGCAGCACTTCAGACGTGCCGCTCCACACTTTACACTTCACACTCCACATTTTACACTTTACACTCCACACTTTACACTTTACACTCCACACTCTACACTCTACACACGACACTCCACACTTTACACTTTACACTTCCCACTCCCCACTTTACACTTTACACTCCACACTTTACACTTGACACTCCACACTCCACACTTTACAGTCCACACTTTACACTCCACACTCTACACTTTACACTCCACACTCCACACTTTACACTTTACACTCCACACTCTAAACTCTACACACGACCTTCCCACTTTACACTTTACACTCCCCACTTTACACTTAACACTCCACACTCCACACTTTACACTCCACACGCCACACTTTACAGTCCACACTTTACACTCCACACTCTACACTTTACACTCCACACTCCACACTTTACACTTTACACTCCACACTCTAAACTCTACACACGCCCTTCCCACTTTACACTTTACACTCCCCACTTTACACTTTACACTCCACAATCCACACTTTACAGTCCACACTTTACACTCCACACTCCACACTTTACACTCCACACTCTACACTTTACACTCCACACTCCACACTTTACACTTTACACTCCACACTCTAAACTCTACACACGACCTTCCCACTTTACACTTTACACTCCCCACTTTACACTTTACACTGCGCTCCACACTCCACACTTTACCGTCCACACTTTATACTCCACACTCCACACGAGAACAGAGCCTGGAGACCCCTAGACCCCCTTTCCATGAAGCGAGTATACCTGCACCTGCCGAATCACGAGCCGCCACAATTCTCGCCGCCAGACGCGCCTTATTCCGTAATTTACAGGATTTCGTGGCGTCACGATCACTTCGTCGAAGTAGTTTCAACAACTGCAACCCTGCTTCGAAAATGTAATGGCATGGAGACATCCTGGATGTAATGAGTGATGATAGTGATTGAGACGAATTTCTGTGGAAGTGATGCAATGAGTGATGGAATGATTCAGGTGATGTATTTTTGACATGGTGCATTGAGTCATGCAATGATTGAGGTGACTTATTGTCAAAGTGATGTACTGGCTGATGTAGTGCAATGATTCAAGTGATGTAATGAATAATGTCATCATGCCCCATGCACCTGTCATGTGAGGGTTGTTAGATTTTACGTCAGCTCTGCTCCTCCTCCTTCTCTCTCCCTCTTCTCCTCCGCCTCGCCAGACCAACAGCAAGCGATCGCAGTGGTCCCCGCCGGACCCAAACAGCAAGCTCAGGATCAGAGTGATCAGAGTAGTCCCTGCCGGACCTCAACCACACAGAATCTCGAATGCTATGCGAGATAGAAGGCCAGATAGAATGTCAGATAGAATGTCAGAATAAATAGGCCATATAAACTTCCAGGTGGTATGTCAGAAACTATGTCAGAATTCTGATGGCAAAATTGCTCCGAAACTGTGGTGAGCAATGGGACCTTTCCGAATTATGTAGATGTCCTTTTCATGAAGAAGGAGTTTTGACAGCCGCGCATGTGAGAACAAGACCTGGAGGTATGTCTAGAAAGACAACACGAGAACCAAATTTGCATATTTCTCCAGAAAGTGCTGGCCCCCAGAAAGAATGAAGTATGAGAATCACATTGGCCGACTTTCCCAGACAGAATTAAAAGACCGAATAACCCCACACGCTACCATTTTTTCACAAGTATCACCGATAGGACAGAGAAGGAAGGTACAAGGAGGGGGCAGAAGACGCAAGAAAAAGAGAGGAGAAGAAAGAAGATAGGAAGATGGCGGGTGTGTGGGTGTGTGGACATGAGGTGGGAAGTGCGTGCATCAGGCTCCTCTGGCCACTATATGTGTTGTCACGAGGTCTGGAATTTTGTGAACCCAAGCGCTGGTCGGGCAACCACAGCCACCCAAGGCAAACCCCCCCACTTTACAATTTACACTTTACACTTTACACTCCTCATTCCACACTCCACACTTTACACTTTACACTTTACACTCCACACTCTACACTCCACACTCCACACTCTACACTCCACACTCCACACTTACACTTTACACTCCGCACTTTACATCACTTTACAATTTACACTTTAAACTCCACACTCTACACTCCCCACTTTACACTTTACACTCCACACTCTACACTGTATACTCCACACTTTACACTCTACACTCCACACTCCACACAAGACACTCCACACTCCCTACTTTACACTTCACACTCCACACAGGACACTCCACACTCCTTACTTTACACTCCACACTCCACACTCTACACTTTACTCTCCACGCTCCACGCTCCACACTTTACAGTCCACACTTTACACTCCACACTCTACACTTTACACTCCACACTTTGCACTTTGCATTCCACCCTTTTCCGCATTCTACAGTCTACAGTGCGCTGGTACGGTAACCGGGGAAAAATTTAGACTGTTCAAATTATTTGTTTCACAAAAGTGTTCTATGTGATTGCATTCCGGTTCGTGGGCTGCATCTTGTTTCTTTGCCATGACAACAAGCATAGCGTTCAGATGTGTGTGGCCACCTGTGCAATGCCACAAATCGGAGCTTAAACATTGATTCTGATTGTGTTGAGTGAATCAATTTTGGAATCATCCCATCACTTAGCCGGATCTATCAAATCCATCACTCTTCTTGTAAATTAGACAGGGCTCATGACAGCAGGAGATACAAAGTCTTACAAGATCTTACAAGCCCCAAACTGGTACCTTCGGCATCCTTCGGCCCCATGATGCTGATACCAACGTTGCCAGGCTTCTATCATTTTTTGCGGCCTCAAGTGTCTCAGCAACGTGGTCGTTGAGTCGTTGGCCCCCTGTATGTTTTCTGAGTAATGAGGTCCCAGTTGCGGGCCACCGAAGGACAGATGCATTTCTTAGACTTCCGATTGTTTTGGATACACAACCCACCCGACATGTATGTATTGTACATGCCTGCAATATGTTAATATGATGCAATATGTTGATTGTGTATACGTATATAGCATATGTGTGTGTAATACGTCCTCAGTCTCTTTTCTGCTGACCACATCTAATCACGTTTGACCAGATGATTAGACATACATAAAGACAATGAAATGAAATGACCAACATACCATGCCAAACCTATCTACAAAGTAAGTATCATTTGTCAACCCTATGACGCGCGGTACCGAGTATATAGTTGAAATCATGTTTCATCTTTCAGGGGGTTGAAACCACCAACACAGCACAGTCTTCGGTTTGCATCGGATATGGGTGTGCCATGGTGTGCCCATCATCCAGTATACCCCAAACTTGCCATTTTACCGAGGAAAATGAGGAGGGGTCTGTCTGAAAATGGGGTGTCACATTTGAGAAATCTATACCTCATTTCAAACTTGAAAAAGATAAATAAAGATAAATAAACCCACTTTTCAGGTGTTTACCCAGGTTCCTCATCTGAAGCCAGCATTTCACCAGCATTGTTGTAGACCAAGGAAGACAGCGGCAGCACTGAGCCGATGGCTTCGAGAGGAGCAAGTCATCAGCTTCTGAAGTTTGCTTGTAGCTGCACTCAAAGGAGTATCTCTATACATTCAGTGGACGATACCCCAGCATATACACCCTCTTCCTCACCCTTAGCTGTAGATTCAACCTTAAATTTTAAAATCATGAAAAACTATAGGCTATAGGTATTATGATGATTAGGATGTCGAAGGTTGCCGCGCTAGACGCAATAACTAACATCTGTACCTTAAAGGTTTGTCAACCCCCCAGCGGCAAATTTGGAGGTATACTAGTACCTAGAAATGACCTCTGTTTTGGATAATGCTCAGCCAGGATCCAAGTATAAATCCCATCCGCCTGATGTTTAACATCCCATAAAAGGGGTCCCAAAGATGTGGTTTCATCTCTGACTAAACCATGGTTTCTGGAGGGTGTTCAATATTAACGCAGTATTTTTTGAGGTTTTTCCACATTTCGCTCCACATTTCCATACCTACTCAGTTCCACCGAGCTGCCAACATCAAGGAGGGTTTTTCTTGCGGCGCCTTGCACGGCAACTTGACCCAACCAGAGAGGCAGGAGGTGATGGAGCGTTTTCGTCAGGAAGAAGTGCACCCTGGCTGGACTTGCTGGGACCTGGGCTTCCTCCAGGAATATGATCATGATTTATCATGTGAATTGTGATCCAGTGATCCCCATTACTGGTCATGAATAGCTAGCTAACTGTCATGGATAAAAAACATATTTCACCAACAAACATATAGGATGAGATGGTGATTTCGCCAACAAAATATGGAGATAACAAGATCAGCTTTTTCAGACATGCTCAAATGGCGAGTTCAATAGACAAACAGGGATTTCACATGCAAAACAAGCGGAAACAAGCAGGAGTTTACCAATTGACAAGTTGATATGTCATTTGGGATTAATTTCAACAAATTCTTGAAGACACATGTTTAAACATTCATTGGGTCCTAAGTTCCCCCTGGCATGTCCCTGACCAATGGCTGTTTTGGCTGAGGGCTTTTCGGACATTTGAAAGATTGGTTTGCAAGTCCTGATTTCTCTAGTGCCCCATTGATTTCAGTAGACATCCAGAATCATCCAGACCAGGAGCTGGTGATGATGATGATGATGATGATGATGATGATTGGGATGATGGGGATTCAGCAAGTCATGCCTATATCTTGGGACAGGTCTTCACCGGCGAAAATTGGGGTTGATTAAAAGACGAGATAATTAAGGGACGTTTTGGTTTTTGGTCCTTGATTCTGCTTTCAAGGGCGAAACATGAACACAAAATTCATGCGCTCAAGTGTGAAAGGTCACAGTGACCATGCCAACACCATTGAAACTTGTGTTAGCAAATTTTCACGCCAGTTCTGATGAATGTTGGTGCAAAATATGTGTTTTCTCCAGCCATGAATGCTTGTTAGCTTTATGTGTTCTTGGTTGCTTTCTATGTTTGTTCGCTTTACATTTCAAAGACTGGTCCCAATTGATGAGTATTTGGGGTCTTGGGTCTGTCTTGGGTTTAACAAAGTTTAACCACCAGCTGACATTTGAGGTTTCTGCTATCGGGGATAAGCTTTTTGGGTGGCTTACGTACAGTCTTCCCACCAAATGGTTTGGCCCCAAGGCCCCAAAGTATGCGCTGATAGGCTGATAGGTACAGTATCAGATATTTAGGCAATGTTGAGCACCTAAAAAGGCTATTGTTTACTACTCCATAAGTTTACATGAATTTCATGGAGTCATTTTTCAACCAAACATGTTTATACTTCGCCAAAAAAAGGACGGCTCTGCCGTCTCAGGAACGTGCTGGTGGCCACTGATGTCGCTGCACGTGGACTGGATTTGAAACGTGTTTCCGTGGTCGTGAGCTACGAGCCTGCCGTGCCCTGGCTGGAGGAAAAGCTATGAAAAGATAGGAAAAAACAAAGATCATAAGATCTATGATGGGATATTTACCATACCATCATGATAATACTATTACCCAGAATAATAATCTATTCCAGATATGAAAAGATAGGGTGTTATCATTCTGGGGTGTTGTTTGATCCCAGCTACATGGGCTTAAGGCATCTGAAGGCTACAGGGCCTAGAAGGTGCACCAAAGCGAGGCGAAAAGTCTCAACGTTTGGATACCAGGAGACGACACTAGCAAACTGGCCATTGGATATACTGATTGTATATCTATCTACGGTATGTATAATTGTATATACAAATATGTAATTGTAAGTATAACTCTATATATATATATACATAGTTGTAAATAATTATATATACATAATTATATATAGTTATATAAACGTATACATGTGTATTTGTATGTATATTTTTTACATACACACAAACAAACAAAGAGACATATGCGGTTCCATCCCCTTAAAATGATCTTTGTTGGTGAAGTAACCCACCACAGTGTTACGGATTTTCCCTTGTCGGTTGTGTGATTTAACCTCATATCATGTATATAATTGTCTATATATATATATGTATGTATCATGTATCCATATCCATCCATTTATATTCCCATTTTTTCCCATGTTATTTGCCATGGATTTTCCCACGATATTCCTATGACAGTACCAGGTAGCCATGATGATTTTCCCACATGTCGCCCTGCGGCGCCGCTCCAGGTGTCCTTGGATGCTCACGTGCATCGCATTGGTCGCACCGGGCGGGCAGGGAAGAAGGGCGAGGCCTACAGCCTGCTGCAGTCCGAGGTGTGCAGTGGCATGGTATGGATGGTTTATAATGAGTAATGGTAATTCTTTAGTATTCTGGTAATTACAACTATCATAGTGATTAATAATCTTCTAATTCATATTATCACAATGTGATAATCCTAGAATTACTATTGGTGATTGATCATATTTTAATGTCGGAAAGCCGCGAAAGCCATAAACAAGGCCTCCATGACTGGGTGTTTTTTATCCAGCCGTAAAGATGTGGATTTTGGGTTTACCACATTATATTAATGGGAATTTCAGGCTCCTAAAATGGAGGTACTGTACCATATAAGGGCATATTTTCTAGGGATATTCCCTTACATAGGCCTTATATAGGCCTTATATATGGTAGGTACCTCCAATTTAGGTTCCTGAAATGGCCATTGATTATATACTGTACCCTTTGGTACCCTCTGGTAAACTAACATAACTATGGAAAATCACCATGGTGTTAATGGGTAAATCAACTATAAATTGCCATTTTCACTATAGCTATGTAAATGTTTACCAGAGGGGAACTGAACATAGTTTCGATAGCTTTGGAAAATTGATGGAACATTGTCGATGTATAGAGGATTTACCTATTCACAAGGGTAACTTTCAATAGCTGTGTTAAATTACGAGATGGTAATGGGGATAAAATGGGAAAAGTATGGATCAAATCTCTTAAACCCTGGGCCGGGGTTGGAACTTCCGGATCCTCTATCAGCCAGGATTTCAGTAAGGTTTATTTATCTGGCATTTATCCGGGGTTGACCTTATCCTGAAACGATAGGTTTATGAATGGAATACGATACTATCCCTATTGGCTTATAAACTAGGGTCCAATTGGATTGTAGATCTAATTACAGTATATATAATATATAATATATATATATATTCGCAATACTACCCGGTTTGGATACTGTGGTTACTTAATCCCAACAGGCCTATCCATGTTGGTTTTGTTTACGATAGTGGGTTTGACGGTTTTAATCAGATTTTGCAATCATTCGTAGCTAGGGTTTTTTAACCATCAGAAAGCCCTCGGGGAGGTGTTTGCTTATTGGAGATGATAGCATCAAATATGGATTCACGAAAGCATGAACAACTCCAGCTACTATAGTCATAGTAATTTGGTTTCGTCCAAGAATGAAGAATACCTGGTGAATACCTTCACGTCAAAGGAATTTCAACCACGCGAAATGTTGATACAATGGATAAATGAAGATTGCTTGTGAGACAGTGGAGTTATACCAGCTGCCTGGTTTACCAACCGGCCTCATGGAATGGGATGGGAATATGTTCCGTGGCTCAAGTGATTTGGGGAATGGCATCAAATGGAGAATTATCAAACTAAAAGGTGATCCGTGGTCAATCAACAACTATAAAAGGTCAGTCTACTCAAACATGAAACGATATGGGTAGACCTTGAATGGATGAGGATCCATTAAAAGAACCAGGTTTTAAACAAATACGAGGAGTCAATCATGAAAAAAGCTTCGGTTGCACCTTGGATGGGCAGCTATTTACCATCCATCACAGAGGCTCAACCAAGATTTCTGGAGAGTCAACGATGAAAACTCGCGGGGTCTCAAAGTCGTAATAGCTTAACACGTACAAACCATACTTGCTGGGTATATAGATACACACGCACATACAGAATCTATCAGAACATTACATATAACAGAATTGCTTGATCGAAAACAATCCAGAAGTCATTGATATTGGCCTATCACCCCTAGCAGTGAGGGTTTTCCCATGGTTTTCCCATTGACACCTTTGGTGCCTTTGGCGAGCTAGGATGTGACGACCGCACGGCTGCTGGTGCAGTCCTTCCAAAGTGCTGGACAGGCGAGCCATGTTGGATACTTCCGTGCAGCCGAAGTGTTGCTCATCTTGTTTATCTTGTTTGGGATGCTGAAAGTGACAGCCTCTGGCAAGGCAACATTGCAATAGAAAGTCAACATGCCTAGACATGGATGTGTCTAAGGATGATGTATATATATATATCCAAATGGCAATGTTAACAGGGAAAATGATGATTACCAACTGGGTTTTCGGGGTACCATGTGTTCAGACATGCCTGTATAGATATATGATATGGACGCTTTTCGAAATGATGTTCCATGGCTGTGTTGGATTGCAACATGTGAGAGATCATTTACCTGCGTTGTATGATGATCCTTGTGTGTTCTAATTGCTCCAGCGCTTTTTTGGGGGCGGGAGGGTCAGCAAGAGCAGTGGCCTCAACTGCAATCTATTGTGTTCATATGTGCAAGACGATGGGAAAACAATGTCTCATGAACAATTTGGTTGGTGGATGTTATGTTCATTCCATAGCGATTCAGCAGGACTGACCCCAAGTGACTCCTGTGTGTGGGGTGCAAAGAGACCATCAAACACATGATCTTTAGGACACAGTTCATCCATGACTATATTTACATATATTTACTATACTTACAATAGTATTATAATAACTATAATGTATGTATTCCCTTTTGCATTCATTGCGTTCACCCCAACAACACCGTGAATGTCGGCAAAGTAAACACTGTAAGCATGTCGGCTCCATGGACTGGCAGGCCATACCTGAAGCTGTGCTGAGTTTATCTCAGGCTGAGCCTCTCAGCAGCCGATAGACAGTGTGCATTTTGTCATGGGGGAATTTGGTGAAGTTCGAACCAAGGAAGTGTTAGTGTTAGTTATAACTGATTATTTCTATGGGATTATACATTCTATAAATGAGGTTATAAGTACTTCTAACTGGTAAAGGGCAATAGCTGCATGAATTGGATTGGAGAATATTGTAGTCTTTTAGTGACTCCAAGTTTTGATCAAAAAGACACACGGATGCTTCACTTGTGTCCTGTGCCCTAACTTTCCCGGAGCCTGAGGCCACCAGCTGAACCAAACAGCGGCCGCGTCACAAAGGTCGTGTCGCGACGGCGAGAAAATGGGATGCCAGTCATGGGCGAATGATGCCGCGCCTGGGGGACTGGGTCAAGCTGTCGACCGGGAGATTAAGTGGTTAGTTTATGGTTGATGTTTTCCTCGGAAAATCCTGCATTGTCCGAGTTGTCCGTGCCCGCATTTTTTTGGTCCTGCTGCATGATGTATATATCATGTCGGTGCCTATGAGGGAAAATTGCTTCGTTCAACATTCAACATCCCTTCTGGTATTTGTCTTCTCCCATAAGTATACTGTTCTGCAATGAATACAACTGCATAATATACGTACTCATAATGTATATGTACATGTACATATACATATACATATACAAATATATATATATATAAATAATTATAAATATATATATATATATACATACAGTAGTGTATATATATACATATATAATCATATAATGCATCATATAATTATCGCAGGTATGATGAATAGAGGTCGCTAGCTTAGCTCCCTGTCCCGGAAGTCCCTTAGGCCGCGATGTGTCACCTGGCTGTGTCCAAGTCTACTCGGACCCTAAGTTTTCTGTCTCGCGCCCACGAGGCTGGGTGTCAAAAAATTATCCAGGTCTTGACAAGACACTCTCTTTTTCTGGGCCAATACAACTGTTTGTTTTCATGGGATTTGACGGGCATATATATATATACATATATAACTGGAATTTTCATGAACTATTTATTGGGAGTTAATGGGATTTAATTAGGATACAATGGACTAGGGTGTAGTTGGCTTGTCTTTCTTGGGAACCATGGGATTGGATCCCCAAAAAAATGGGAAGTATGCCCTAAAACTATATGGTGACAAACCATTTATAACCGGAACCAATTTGGTTTATAGCTCCAACAACCAGGGTCTATGGATGTGTATGGTAGATATAGTTGAATAAGGTTGTAAAACACAGTAGCTGCGGAGCAGCATCTTGTACCAAAGACCCCAGGGTCGGTTTCTTGATTGGTGTGAACTACAGGGCACCAGGGTGAAAGGACGGATATGCCAAGCAACTTGCCTACAGGGGGGATCAATCAAGCAAAAGAACATGTATATTTATATAATCAATGTATGCAGCGAAAGGCATGATGTTCAAATAGGTTCAACACATATAGAAATGATGAATTCAATGTTGTGGGTCGCACAGGTGCCGAAGTGCGTGAAATCCGGACCCACGGCCACATACCATGATGTCAGCGAGAAAGCATGGGAATAGATTAGCAACATTCAACACCCAAACTTTGCAAAACATATAGTTCTTTGGAGTTCTGAAGGAACTCTACAAAATGGCGAACTTTTTTAAGATGGAACCTCTCATGAAATAGCTTTTTTTAAGTGACGCTTTGCATGAAGATCAAAGGATTCAGCGTACATTCCACAAGCAGCGGAAAACTGTTCTGCCATGTTCTACCCATGTTTTTGATGTGATTATATAGCTATCAGATAAAAGCATGGCCTTAACCAGTATCACTATCAATCTTTTCGATGTCCACAATTCTCTACCATCCAACAATGCTTTGGGCTTTGCCTTTGTTTGTTGACAAAGACAAGCATATCTTTCAGTGCGCACCAAGGGGAGGGTTCTGGGTAGCCGCTGGTAGCCCCCCATAGCCCTAGTTGTGGCTCATAGTTCAGGTCACTGTCCCTGTAGATATATTCAGCACCCCAGGATAAAGCACCAAAGCTATGCAAAGCTCTGGCAAAAAATGCGAAAAAGGGAAACATAATGGAAGAAATATGAAGAAATATGGAGAAGATGGAAATTCCATGGAAAGATGTTGTTCTACTTATTGACTTTGGTATTTGGTTGGCGCTTTGGCGCTCCCTGATGGATAGGTGGTCTTAGCCTACGTCCTGGCTGATCTGCTTGAACTGCCGAAGGAGCCTACCAACAAAATCTCAGGATGCGCAGCATTTGGTGGAATCCACTAATACTGGCACTATGAGTGACATATTCAATCAAAACCATCTATGTTCTTGCCTTTCCAAGATCATACCTTCAATTTACAAAGAGAACTTCGCGGAGTGTAAACAGTTAGATCGACTGTAAAGTGACCATTGCTTTACTGTAAGATAAGAGGGTCCCCAGGGTCGACTTTGAAGCTAAGACCTCGGGCAGGACCCGTTGCTCTTGAAATTCCTCGCCATGAGCGCAGAGCACGACGAGCTCTACGACGTGGCGGCGGAATATCTGTTGCAGCACCCGCAGGCGACTTCCGGAGGTTTCCAAATGTTTCTAAGTATGGTTTCCAAGAATGATTGTTGATCAGATACCAAAAGATCCAACTGGGACATCTGGTCGTGAGGGTGTTACCCTCAAGTTTATTGGTGGATTTACATATCACATATGGATCATGTTAGGATCCCTTTTATAGGTAGATCATGGTTGACAAAGTCAACCAAAACTCAATTTGATCAAGAGATGATCATGATCTAACATTCTCCACCATTATCTACCATCATCTACCATCATTATCCACGATTATCAATCAAGTGTAAATTTGTTTACATGAAGGGAAGACCACCGTGTTCTTTGCAAGTTCTTCTTGCCACGATGTTGCGCCGGCTTCGAGTTGAACCTGGGTCTACCCTACCCCCGTTGTGAGTGGCAAGATCTCCGCTCTTGTTTGCAAGTCCCATCCTTTTTTTTTTCCTCATACCGGTTTGGTCAAAGGAAAAAGAACCATCATTGGGCTGGTTAAAAGGAGCCTCTCAACTGGAAACCATTGTGTTTACCTTAAATACAGGGGGAAACTCAGTAATAAATGTTCTATTCATCCAATGCTGGAAAAGCAACCAGTAGTCTTTGTACCCAGCCATGCTCAGGGTCCGGACATACACATCCCCTTGCTGGCAGCCAGACATGGCTATCCTGCTGCTTGGCGATGCTTGAGCATTTGCCCACAGGGATTTGAGATGTGCCATCCAGATCCATCCAGTGATAAGTTGATTACTTGAAACTTCAAACATTTCAGCCATTTAAGTGGTAGATACTCTCACAGCTCGGACTTGAGCCAAACCACACTGGTTTGACAGCTCACTCTTCTTCTTAGAAGAGTCGTGCAGAGTAAAACGCAGTGACACTCAAACGTTCTCAAACTTCTCAAACTACTTCAAAAGAGTTCTCAAGCTTCCAAAACAGATCTCCAGCTTCTCCAAATAAACCGTCTTCTTCAGCTCAAACTCAAAAATAACTACCTACAAACTCCTACCAAATAAGTTCACAACATCAAGTTCCTAAGACATGGGTCAAACAACATCCAAAAACACCAAAACTCTTATGCAACCTTGGAGAGATAGGCTGTGTTTTCAAAAAAAAAAAAGTTTTCCAAGTTGACAGGGGCACTGGTGGTTTCCACAGTTCTTTCGCATCACAGCCTGGGGAATACAGACAAAGAAGATTGGTCACTACCCAATGGCACCCCTCTAAAGCTGGAATATCTTTTGAGTGCTTTAAGAAATGGCTCCGTTGGATATTGGTCAACATTTTGAAAAAAACACAAACTGCACCCCAAAGTTGAGGAAGTTGACCAAAATCTATGGTCCCGATGGAGGTGATCATGTCAATGTCATGTTCCCATCATTGAAAAATCATCGAGTTTTTGGCGATTGTCACACTATAACCTCAATGTTGACCTACATTTCCCACGTTTTGCAGACTCAGCGGAGTCAGCGGACTCAGGAGTCTTTGCGCAACTACGTCTCAATCTCGCGACCGGAACAACAGGAGCAACGCGAGCAACGGGGGAAGCGAGGTTCAGCCCATCAGTGGCCTGGAAGAGGCTCCCCAGTGACAGTACTAATTTGATCTAATTTGGTGGGTCAGTTATATAAGTTTTATAAATATATATATATGGTTTATATAAGGTATATAACTAAGTTTTTATAAGTTTCTAATTTGGATATCTATCTATATATATATATATGGGTATGTCTGAAAATTGTGTATACATTGCCATTGAATAGGAAAAATATGGAAACGATTAACCCTCATGGATTTTAGAGGTACCGCATCTTTAGACCAACCCCATATTTATGTTCAAGCATACTTGGGATTATGAGTTGAAATGACGAGCGGCTCATTTTTGGGATGGATGTCCGTTCAATGTTGGTTCGTAAGTCCATCGAGCTACAGCTAGAAATATAGTATATTATCTATCTATCTATCTATCTATCTATCTATCTATCTATCTATCTATCTATCTATCTATATATCCACCATCTCCTCTGGGGCATGCTTTATTGCATAACTCTATACTATGCTCTTATGATTGGGACCACGAAATCATCGATCATTCTAGCTATCCCTCATGATGCCCGTTAGCGGATGGAGGCTGAAAGCTTGGGTATTCATGGACCAGGGGCTGTAGCATTGCTTACACATCAATTTTAGAAATGAGCCATAAGGCTTTTTATATGGGATAATAATCCCTCTAGATCTATAGGATCTTGGTCTTTGCTCACTTGTGGTTTGGCGGTTAGCAAGCAGGTGATGACGAAAGGGTTAGTAAGTTAGTACTCCATTACGATTGAACATCAGCTAATTTGCTACTGAGACATTTATATTACTGCAGATCCATGTGAGGATTGTGTGTTTGTATACCTTGACCCTCAGTCAAAAGTAGTAAAGATATGGGGTAAAAAGATGTAAAAAGTAAATACACCATGACACCAACACCATGTGGTTTAATGGCGGAATTGAGGGATGTAGATTTTGCTTTTTTTTCACGGGGAAGATGTCCCGGAATACCCTGCACATGCGATTGCAAAAAATACCTGGTTCCCAGTGTTCCTTACCCACCGGTCTTCAGACATGGTTTGTTGGAAAATCCTCTGCTCAGTTCAATGGTTTTCCCATGCAAACCTCCATGGCCAGTTCCCTGCCCGGAGGATCATCCCACGGATCGACAGTATATAACACGTCTGTTTATGCGAAGACCCACAAATCGGGACTTACAATCACCAGGGGTATATAGATATATAATGATACATATATATATATATATGTATACATACATATACGTATATATATATATATGCGTATGTATATATATATTGTTTATATACAACTTATATATATATATGTATTTCTGTTTATATTTATGTATTATATATAAGCCGCTTCTTAAAGACCCCATGGAAATGACCCAAGGCCATTCTCCCCATCCCCCGATGCCTTGGACCAGGATCGCGCTGCGCAGTGCCAGGCGGAGGGCCGCACGGCCGAGGCCATCTTGGCGTACGCCTGCGCGCGGCAGGGCGAACAGGTGCCGTTGGGGGCCTGGGAAGCCCTGGGAAGCCCTGGGAAAATGGGGGACATTCTATGGGTTCAAAATCTCAGATTCAAAATACCACAGAATTGGAATGTATATATGTTCAGTACCATGAAAAAAAGGGTACCCAATTTTGACCCATAGCCATATGGATATGTGAATTACTTATATTGATGTATAATATGGATATATGACATGTGCGTACTCAAGTGTATGCATTGCATGTTCACATGGAGAGAAGTTGAGGAATCTGGCACCAATTTTAATGACATGTTTCTAAGTATACCCTCTGGTAATTTGACATAGCTATGGAAAATTGCCATTTATAGTGGATTTTCCCATTAAAAATGGTGGTTTTCCATAGCTATGTTAGTTTACCAGAGGGTAAGTATTGTATACAGAATCCTTTGCTATTGGGGGGGTGATCACACTGACATGGGCAGCGCACCCAAGTCTGGAGTTTACTTCGTTTACTTCAGCCGCGTAGCTCCAAATTTGCTTTGACCGCGATTTACTGTGGAGGTTTCCTAAATAGGGGTACCTCTAGATTCCTAGATCATCCACTACAAATAGGATTTCCATGGATTTCCATGATCAACCAACCATTTGGGGGTACCATGGAATCGATGGTCGTCCTGGCACCAGGCCGTAAGGTTAGCCACTGATGCCCTGATGCAACTCTTTCAAAGCCCGGAGGGATGGACACTCGCTGAGGCGGGTGTTTTTTGGGGACACTCCTGGAAGACATTTTTGGGGGGATGAAACCAATAGTGATGGTTAATAGTGGTTAATAGGCTATAAACCAACAACCATGGGAATATGATGGTGATCCGGTTGGTGGTTTCAAACATGACTTTTGTTTTCCATAATATATGGGATAATCCTTCCCATTGACTAATATTTTTCAGAGGGGTTGAAACCACCAACCAGTCATCTACTTAGACCACTTAGACCCAAAAATGGTTAAATGTAGTACGATGATGACAATCATCTAGCGTTTGGACTCTTCAAATACCACCCAAAAAAACATGGTAAAATGTAGTACGATTTTGGGGTAAGAGATGGTAAAATACAATTTTGATGGGTACTTGGAGGGTGTAGGTACGTCCATGTACCAGCTATTGGCAAATCCGCAAATTTCTCTTGATGTTGAAAGTAGTCATAAGGGCTGGTATGAGAGGGAAAAAGATGTTCTCAACCATCACTTTAGGCAGGCCAAAAGTCTTGAGATTATTCCAAAATGTGTATTTGGGGTGGCATGGTTGTAGTTGAACCTGGTAGTTCACCACTAAATGCGGTCGACCCCACAATCAACCATACCAAAGTTCAAGATTTGATTGTTGTTTTTCAATAAGCCTTCAGATATTAGCTTCATTGTTGAGTTTACATAGATTTTACCAAACCAAAAACTAGTAACACCATGGGTTATGACTTCTGATGATACCCAGACGCTCCACGCATGGAATATTTATATATAGCAACATTTACCATCAAAATGACCCAGTCCTGAAGCTAAGTATTCCAGCACCATGGGGCATATGGGATAATTACTTTGAAAAGAGCCTTTTCCAATATGTTCCAATAACATTGATATCATTGCTTCACTTCCTGTAAAAATTATCTGATTGGAAGATTCACATAAATATGTGCAATAAGATTTCCATCATGATGACATACTTTGATACATTTTGATACAAAAAGTCCATAGACTCTGAAGCTTCACAGCTTTCCCAACGGCCGTCCAAGTGCCATCCTGGTCCAAGTGCCATCGGCCGAAGCCAGCGCCATGGATGCGGCCATTGACGGCGCGCTGGGGGCCTTCCGGAGCAAGCTGCTGCAGTGGCGCGGCCTTTCCAGTCACCATGTTTATAGGTGGTATAAACCTAAACCATTCCCAGTCATGGCTGGTTTATGGCATTGTTTTACCCACAGTAGCCTACTCTATATTCGTGTTTTTTTGATATCTTTAGCCTCATTGAATCGCTGTTTCAGCCCCTTTTCTCACGGTTCCACCCCATTTCCTCACAGTTCCCTACTACCGGTTTGGTATCATGACTTTTTACGGGAAGGTTGATCTCAAAGCGTTCAGGACATGTATTGTCAAGCCCTCACCGACCTGGGGGTTTTCCCAAAATGGGGTTTTCCCCTACGAAATCACCAATTTTTAATAGGAGTTTCCATCATAAACCATCCAGCTATCAGGGTAACCCCATCTATGGAAACCCCAAAAAATGCCCATTTGATCATTTTCTATCATGTTCTATGATTTTCGATGTTGAACCATGGTGCCTGGTTCCGGGTTCAAATTTGCCAGTGATG
Organism: Cladocopium goreaui; assembly: GCA_947184155.2. NCBI lineage: Eukaryota > Dinophyceae > Suessiales > Symbiodiniaceae > Cladocopium > Cladocopium goreaui. Next base: position 225,668 of record CAMXCT020000412.1, read on the forward strand.
TTGGTAACTTGGCATTTGGGAAAAGAAAAAATCAGCAATGGATGCTGCTACACGTTACAATGAAAGCAGCTAGTGGTTTCAAAAATGTTTTGCCTTCGCCCATGAACACTGGGACATTCTTGAGTTACGTGCCCCAACTATTGACAATAAAGCAGGATTTGACACTTAATACATCCATATAGTGTAACTTATGTGGCCAGTCACTTGATGTTTGGCTTTGGACGTGAGGTCCCTTGAGCTTGAAGTCTCCTTTCTGGAACATCGCATTAAGCAGGTGGCTTGGGCATCCCAAGATGTGATGTCCATGTGTTTTTGTTTCGGAGTTTCGGAGAAAAATGCACTGGGACAGTTGAATAGTGAAAGTGGTAGACGGCCACGTTTTGAAGATACTTCCCCTTATGCTCTTAGCATTGACCATCAAGGATTGCTAGCTGCTGCAATGATGTTTTGTCATGCTCTTTCATTTCTAATTAAATCACATGGCAAGATTATCCCACGTGATAAGTGCCTAGAACCCCTATTTAACAAAAATATGATAACAGTGCTAACATGCACCAACAGTGCGAGATAAAATATTGGTTTCGTGGACAAACTGGACCAGGTTGCAAGGTGGAACGGGCTTTGTTAACCATTGTTAACCAATTGTCGGATTCGTCGTGGCTCTACAGATGGATATAACATGATATCTAGTGTCGCGATTGGTTTCAAATATCGTCCTTTTGAACCATATTAATCATATTAGTGATAATTCTAATGTGGTTTTAAAAGAAAACAATATATATATATATAGATAGATAGATAGATGGCACAAGTTTTGTTCATGTTTCATTCAACTTTCACCAGACCCCACCGCGACCCAGGTGTACCCCTGATCGCTGCTATCCCCTTTCCCACCAGGGATCTGAACCCGATCCACATATCCATGAACTGCCCATCGATATTTAAAATTTCGACCCCAATTTTGTTGAGTTCTCAAAGTTGTCAATCGCCTTCTACCCTCCGGTAAACTAACATAGCTATTGAAAATGGCCATTTATAGTGGATTTACCCATTAAAAATGGTGATTTTACATAGTTACGTTAGTTTACCAGAGGGTATACCCATTATATACCCATTATATGCCAATGATAGGCCCACTGGAATCGGTCTCAGGAGTTGCACAGTGACCCGCCATCAGTGACCTGGGCCGACCACGACCCGTCATTGAGTGCCGACCCGTGGCCGTGGACGAGGGGATTTCACCAGTGGTTGATTTTCACCATGACTTCAGCTGGATTTAAGCAGCAGAAATGGCGATGTTGCCATGAAAATTAGGATTTCAGAAATCGAAACAGGACTAGCGATGGAACTTCACCCAGCAAAACAGGCCAAAAATGGTTTAACCATTTGGAGTGAACCTGTGGGAATTGGGATTGAACCAGGAAAAACAAAGAATTTTTTCAGCAACAATTCGGAGTTATGATTAAGTGTGATTTATCCATCAAAATTGGAATTTAGCCAGCACAAATGTGGCTCAAACCATTAAGAAAAAGTAAGCATGTGGATTAAGTAGCAAAATTTAGATTTGCCCAAAAATGTGGATTGTTTACTGAATTTTGCAATAAACAACTTGGATTTGGCCCAGAAAAACAGGATTCACCCATCGGATTGGGACAACAATTGAGCAAACCCTTCATTGTGATCACGGGGTACTGATCGGTGCTGATATAGATTTAATCCTGACAACTGGAAGATGTTTGATCAGTACTTGTCACTGCGCAGATACTATAATAACAGTCTGGTCGTTTTACAGGCATGATCCTTAACTGTCACAAACATTCACAGGTGTTAGATGAATTGATGGAACAGATTGCATGCGGTTTTCTCTATGTGGGGATTGTGTGCCCAGCCATGTGATCTGTGTGTTTCTCAGACGGGGTTGGCTCAAATGACTTGGATCTCCTGACAACCTCGGACACGCTGACATCCTGGTATTCCAAGACATCGGTGTTTTATTGTATGTATTTCAATGTATTTCATGTATGTATTTTTTATATTCCAAGTCCAAATGCCCCTAAGAAACGGTAAAAGTGAACTGTGGTGCTTGGAGGGTCAAACGGTTTGTCATAGTGCCTTCCCTTTTTGTTTCGCGCCATAGATCAGAAAATCTCGACAGGTGATGAAGCCAACAGCAGCGTGGTGAACGTGGACACCGTTGAAGAAGTGGATCCTCGCGGCACGGCTGCGTCACAAACGAGTCAACCCGGAGCTGATCTTCACAAGGCGCCGGAAATTGGAACATCCACCAATGGGATTCGCAAGATGATTCCTAAGTGCGTATCATATATATGATTTTTATATATACATACTGTATATATATATATCATATATATATCATATATATATATATCATATAATATATATATCATATATATATATATTAACATAAAATCAACCAATCAGTTGCAACATACAATATGGTTTTCATGGGATAGAAATTGGGTTTTATTGGATATTCATAAGATACTGTATAACATGAACCAACTTGATACGATTTCTGAGTGTGTCTGAATATCGGATATGTCCCTTGTACATGGCAAGGAACACTAAGGAACATGATGATCAACCGTGGACTGAGGGTACCCAGGTTTTAGACAAACCTTTCTGATTTTTCTATTGCGGTAGCTCGAATTCCAAGAGTTCATGTTTCCTATTCAAATTCAAATGACTATGAAAGGGCATGTGTATATATATATATTATGTCTTAATATGATTTAATCTGTACATGTACAAACTATTTTCAATCCCAAGTGGGTTGCAGATGGTTGCCTGTGCACCTGGAGCTGTAGAAAACTAGGCTGCGCCGCTGCTGCGCGCAGGTCATGTTGAAGAAATGTGGCAGCTGCTCGGCGTCGAGGGCATCATGACTTCCTGTGAGAGTAATGATATACCCTCTGGTAAACTAACACAACTATGTAAAATCAGCATTCTTAATGGGTAAATCAACTACCATTTTCAATAGCTATGTTTGTTTACCAGAGGGTAGGCTTTGTAAGCCAGCAACATATTCAGAACAAATCCGCTTGTATACATCTGATGATCTGCCCGTGACTTCCAAATTCACTACCAAGACCAGAAAATTCTGAAAATGTGGATTTATTCGCATTGACACTGCTTGACCTTGCTTGATGCTCTATCACCCGCGGCAACTTGCTTGGACGAGAGACAACCCAACATTTCCCCTGGATCCAAGTACCTTCTTAGGAAGTGTTTGAGGTATTTTTGGGTGTTAACTACTGTGGATCCATAGGGATTATAGTCATTATGGTTGTTCTGTCATCTGGTGTGAATGTTCGGACATGTATCACTTCAGCTAAGTTCCTGACGGCTAGCCTTCCTTCCCAAGGGGTGTTTTGCCGCTAATCTGGATCTGGGCCAGATGCTGGATCTTGGGATGCCAGCCATGACTGGGTAGCAATCATGAGTGTACCTCATATATACGCAAATATGTATATGTATAGAATGCTTACAGTGTATATAGATACATCAAATAATATATATATATACGAATATCTGTATGCACATATGATCTCATTCGTACAATATGTTTTGACACATCCTGACATCAATCATGAAAGCGAACTTGGATGGTCACCCACGGCCAACCAGGTTATGAGAGCGCGTCTCGCCGCTCAGCTGATTCGTACCATACCCTATGGATCCAGCCATAGCTTCCTAAAGGAAGTGTAACTGGAGGTGTTTGGATCCCAATAGGATAATTTGAGTCTTTGATCAGTGGTTTTGTGGGTTGGCTTGTTGAGATATGTTCATGTTCTTTTTGGATCTTTTTTGGAAGGCAACAAATTTGAGGGAAGGTAGGGGTCATGAGAAGCTATTTAATTGAGTCCAGTGTATAAAGGGGCATTAGCAACTGCTTGCAAGTTCCCTGAGCCAACTCATTGCTTCTTGATAGAAACTATTTCGGAAAGCATCGCGCATGGCATAAAGTCAGGTTTGGGATTTGATGCATGGATGCAAACAGATTCAATAGCTCTTGTTTTGTTCGAATGCTTTTGTGACACTGAAGCGGTGAAATCTAGACATATATGTTCAGCATTGCATGGGAAATGCCAGTTGTCCAAGTGGTTAGTTCTGGCAGAATTCGACAGCTAAGTGAACCAGGCTGGACATGGGTCGCTGAAAATGGGTCACTTAACCCATCATCAACAGGTGGACATTTGCCTCAAATCAGAGAACAGATCCGACCCTCGGTCTGTGCGCAAACGTGGGATGAATGGGTCCGAAGCCCAGAAAATAGAAAATCGTTCATCCTTGGGCTCGGCTTAAGATCCGTATTGTCATGGTTTGATAATGTTTGTATATATTTAGGGATACTGGTTAAACCCCCAGGTAGAAGTGGTTAACGACAGTTTCCTTTTCCAGGAATCTTTGGTGTTGTGGAAGGGCCACCCAGCTTGAAGTTCGTAATGCTCAGAAAATGGGTATAGCCAAATACAGCCCGCTCATGGTGGCTAGATTCTAGATAGTGGGTCTGGTGTCCAGATAATCACTGCACGATGGACATGTTCTGAGAAACCCTTGGGTGAACTTAAATGAGACTCATCTTTCACCAGCATGGGCACCCCAACTCTGAGGAACGCTGGAATTTCGAGCAGAAAGTGTCAGCAGCTGCTTTACGACCTTGGCGCATTCGCCGTATTTCGATCTCCTGTGGGCCCTGATCATCGCCTCGAATGCGGCCTTTCTGGGTATCCAACTGAACTTCCGGGAGACCAATTTCTTTGTGGCGCCCTGGTGATGCGAGATCTGAGAGGAAATTCGCCAAATAGGGTACTTACATGTATTTACTAGGATGTGCATTATGGTGTGTGTAGATACATATATATATATTATTAAAAATAATAAATATATTAATATTATTATTATGATAATAATAAAGATATACCCAGGCAGTCTTAAGACAAGGGAAAACTACGACGTTGTCGGAGATCAGATCAAGGTTTTACATCGACGCCACGTATATAGCCATATACATGCATAAGCATACTTATTCACAAGCATCAAGTACCTACAAGTATGATACAATTTGAATCCAACAAGCATACGCCTTTCTCTTCATCTTTCGCCTGACGACACCATGCACCTGACATAACAGATTCTGTATGGGCCAAACCACGATCGACGACACGTTGTTACTGCTGCATGAATAATGTTTGAATGCATTCTTCGCATTGCAAATCAGACCTCGAACTGTTTCTGCACGATGTCCTTGAGAATTTGTAATCTCGGATGCCTGGCGTTGCACAGTCCCATGTGAATTAACTGTTTGGATTGGATTATGCGCTCCGTGCTGAAAACAGTGAACGTTAATCATGTCTATAGTGGCATTCAGACCATGATCAAATTGCTGAGACGATGTGATAAAGACTTTCATGCTAAGAAACCGCCCAAACATGCCCAAACCATAATGGAATAGAAGGAGATTGCAAACCACATTGTAGAAGCACTACAAAACACCTAAGATCTTCAGACATCTTCAAAGCGCCAATGGATTCTGGGGATAAGAACAACAATCTACTAAACAAGCACCTGGACCAAGAGAGGAGAGCTCAGGAGATCCAGATGAACAGGGATGCCATTTTCTATGCAAAGGAAGAGGAGGCAAAGGAATGGAAAAAAAGAAAGCAGGAGGGCAGAATAAGGGCATAGTAGAGGAAGAAGCCCCCTTTGGATTGGATGCCCTCATGTGGAAGCGCAACGGTAAAGTCGCAATTGAAGATGGTGATGATGGGTACGATAGGGGATTTCCTGCCGAAGCTTGGCTTCCAGCGGTTCGAAACTTGACAAGGAGCCCGAGGCAAAGCGACTCCGAAGAGCGGACGAGGAAGAGAAGTCAGAGGCAACACCGACGGAGGTGGTCACCCACTCAGAATCACAAGAATCTGACCCAGGCCGTGGCCCCGTATGGATGGCAACTGGTCAGCCTTGGATGGTAACCGAGATGGTGGGACACCAGCAGATACTTCAAGTGAATCAACCTTTGACTCTGCAGGTGAAAGGATGGCAAAAAGAATGATGGAAGTTCAGGTCGTGTCCACAGCAGTCCAAATTGGCGCATATCCGTGCCTGGGCCTGGAGATTCAACAAAGGGAAGAGAACAAGGAACAAACACCAGATGAAATCGCCGAAAGGGGAAAGAAGGCCAGAGCTGATGTGGTCAGAATGAAGAAGATTATCAAGAAGGAAGAGTGTAGGCAAATGTAGTCAGAACGAGCTTGCAGTGGTATAGCTTTCCTACACAATCACATGAGCATCTTGGCACGCAATAAACAATAAATAAAATAGTAACATGGTCAAAGAAAACGTGTCACTGCAGGCTTGCACACATGGCACAAATGACTCGGAAGCGAGCGGAGAAGAAAGAGTGCTACCAGGATGTTGTCAAACAATAGCATGCCCCTAATCCCTGTGATGGCAATAATTCTGATTTGTCCCATTTCCACGCGCGCCCATATATTTACCTCTATAGTACGCAATCAACATGATATATAACCAAAACATGCTATCACATCACGGCCCTGCCTTCCAACTTTTGTCCCTGAGAGCCTTGTGATGGCATAGGTACGAACTGTGTTTTCTTCCTGGAATGCCCATGCCTGTGCCAGGTCGATGACTCCAGAGACGGATTCTGAGTGGTGTTCTGGTTGAATGACATGTTCTGAAAGGAAAACAAATTCAAGAAACCCAATCGTATCGACATGTATCCACACATGATGCCATTCTTTGATCGTTTGACTGTTCAGAAGTAGACACCAATGCCTGGACAGCCGGAACCTTCTCATCTTGGCTATTGACCAACCGATGCTTGACCCTCTGAGCAAAAAAACGCTCTAGCCAGAGAAAGTTTCACAAACAAATCAGTGAAGCAGTGAAAAATGATATGACATGAGGCATGGCCCTTGTTCCATCATGATTTGCTGGTTTCTCGTGGTTCCGGCTCTGGTTCCGGTGCTTGTCTCCCTTCTTCTCTCTTCTTTCTTGTCGCAGGAAAGAAGTTCTGTTCCATCGTGATTTCCTGGTTTGTCCTGGTTCCGGCTCTGGTTGCGGCGCTTGTCTCCCTTCTTCTCCTTTTTTTCAGTGTCTCAGGAAAAGGGTTTTGTTCCGCCACGATGGCATGGTTCCGATTCTACTTTCGCTTCTTGTTTTCCATCTTCCATTTCATGTTTCAGTTGCGTTTCCGCTTCTTGTTTGTCTTCTTTGATTCCATGGTTCCTGTTCCGGTTCAGCTTCCGGTTCTGGTTTTGTTTTTCATGATCGAATTGGTGTCAGCCAGTTGGTAGCGGAGGGGGCCGGCCCAAATTTCGAGCAACGAACCAAGGCAAATAAATAATCATTGAAACCAACAGTGACTTTTGAGTTGCGCGTGACCTTCGTGGAAACACGGATTGTTGCTGCTTGGCTTCTACGCTGGTGTAATTTCTCAAATTCTCCGAATTCATTCGTCATTGATTCTGCGTAGTTTTGACTTTCACATTTGAATTATTATTGTATGCCATGGTTCTCGATCAGAAGTTTTAATTTTTTGCCTTTGGATTTTGGACTCCTATATTTGGTCAGCGCCCTTGCGTGCGCCACTTAGGCGGGCGCGTGTCAAGGGAGGCTTCGCGCAGAAGGTTGGCTGGCCCGCCTGTGCCAGGAGATTGGTTTGCCACAATTTCGGACCGCCGGACCGCCAGGCGCGTGGTAGGGCTGTTGCGATGCTGTTTCGATGAGTACGCGTGTGCCATTGCAACAGCACACGCCCGATCCATATGGATGCGCAGTCCATGCAAAGATGCGCCAAATCCTCGCTGTAAGGTGATCCTGCAATATCCTTCGCTTTTGCAAGGTGGGGGTGCAAGTCTCCAATCATTGCATTGAGCAGGTCTGACGGTTCTGTGTAGGAAACTTTTGATGCCAACGCCAACCGTGGTTTTATTGATTCTTGGGGCCTGCTATATAACGCTGGGTGTCTTTTAGGTTTTGTATCTTGGGGTTCTGTCCATTGCAAGTTTATCATTGCGGGATACTGCGAGCGTCAGCTCTTAGAATAGCGGAGGCCGCAGCGACTGGGCGAGGGCGTGGCGGGATGCGCCGCCCCACCAGCGGCGCATCCTGTCATTCCTCATCGTTTTGGGCCTGGTGACGGAGAAGGGCCCCGACTCTTGGTGGTTTAACTTCGTGGCGAGCAAAAAAGTCAGGGCGATGATGATGAAGCCAGGGAACACCAAGGTTGAGATCTACTCTGCAGTTTGTTCAATTTCTTCGTGTCATAAGAATCTAACATGTTCCAACTCATACAGTCAAAACTGTTGAGCAGGGTGTTGACCACTGAGCCACATTGGGGGAACAAAGGAGGCACTGATGCACAACCCCCTGGACCCTATCAGATTGTCGGGCTGCGAACCCCAGGGCCCAAGACCCTCACCACGAAGGTCCAGGGCCAGAACCGTACCTATGAGATCTGAAACCCTCGTAGCCAGGGACCTAAGATCCTCTGGGCAGGAGATTTGCCAAGACGAGACGCGGATTGACATGGAACACATTGATATGTGCCCCGGATGAAAGACTGCAGCCGGTATAGAGCTGATAGAAAGAGCAGGGTGGCAATTACCATTCCCACAACAAATGCATTTATGGATTTACAAAGTGGATTTTGTTTCTTTTGAACATGACTCTTGGCTTGACATTCACCTTAAGAGTTTGCGCGTGATCTTGTTTGTCGGGAAGAAATCGAGCCAGAAGGCTTTCCATCTCTTGGCGAGAACTCCACTAGGTTCGTTTTTCATCCCAACACGAAGCCCTGCTGCGCATTCTCGGTTTTGATCCTCCCATGCCTAGATTGGTCCAATCTGACTCAGGTGCGTCGAGGTTGGCCACAAAATCCTGATGCTGTGGCCGATGGCGACGGAATCTCTCAAGGAACCCTGCTACCCCTGACGGTTTGTGCTTCTGTTCTGTCCTCGTTGCGAGGAAATTTTCCGCCGGGAACTTGAGACGAAATTTGAGCAGAAATGGAGGCAGTGTGGCGGCAACGTAATTATCTCAAGAAAGCATATGTCAGTACCGATTGAATTTGTTGGTTTTCTGCTTCGTGCCACCCTATCTCCATCACATTTGAGCAGTTTTTGTGTGTGAAAAAAGCACCGGTTTTTTTCACGCGGTTTTTTTTCATACATCTCCATCACATTTGAGCAGTTTTTGTTCGCGGTTCCAAACTTTTCCTAAGTCTCGACAGCAGTTGAAATAAGTTGTCAATGGTGGCGAATCCAAATCCAAGGCATCTTTCAAGTCAAGTGATACGATGTGCTCAATTGATCAACCATGTGCCATAGAGCTTCTTGTTGGGCTGGTCACCGAATAGCTTGAATTCATGTTATTGGTTGGAGGTGGGACCTTGAGCAGCAGCTGCATGGCCTGGGAGAGAAACCAAGCGTATTGCATTAATCATTAGAGATGGTTATTTCTGACGGGTTGATTCTGAGTTGGTGACATCTGTTCAATGCCCTCCGCGTCAGACCATCAACATGACCTGAGGAGTCGGTATCCAACACGTTATCATCATGAATATGTAGCCCTGTCATGCCCTGTCAAACACAACTCCCACACTCCCACATCAGAGTTCAGACAGGATAGACATAGATGAGCTCCTGAGCACACCAAAAAACCAACGCCCCCTTTTTCGTGAGCATGAGACAGCTATGGGGACAGATCATGAAACCATCCGAACCATTACCATATAATCAGCGCTTCTGATGATAAGTTGTTTTACGTATAATGTAGGAAATGCAAGCTTTTGTTCTGGATCATGACTTAGCTATGTCGCCAAACTGCTGGGTATGTGTACATATATATATATATATATATATATATGTGTGTGTGTTCATACACACAGATGTAACGAACCACAAATATCGGTTTGTCAAAGACATGCTGGAAACTATTGACCAACACATAGGAATTGATGATCAGCTATTGATATGTTGAGGCGCCGTATGGTCAGATACGTCACACACACCTGATGCATTGATGGGGAAGAATCGGGATATCACTAAATTTACAGTTGCCCAAGATCAGATATTGATGAATATATCCCCTGGTTTGTTGCGTGCGGGTTAATATTTCTTGGTCTAATTCTGGACAAAACGTGGACATTTGACGAAGGATACATTCTCCAGAAAATTGATCTTCCTTCCCACGTTTTTTGGACATATGGACGTCTGTAACAAAGAAATCTAACCTCCGGTAATTAATCACGGCAAGGAAAACCCAAACCTTTTATAGATTATTTGCTCTTTGAAACCTCCAAATATAGACGATTTCTCAGCTTGCCACATTTGAAGACACCAGAGGGTACCTTCCCAAATAGTCAATTTAATGAGAAAAACATGGATGGGTCGATTGCTCCGAGATTTTCAGCCCTCAGATCTGCCTACTGGGGCCCGCCGGCGGACTCATTGGTTGTTGCAGCAAGGGTGTTCTTTTTACATCCTCTGGTCATTGGGGAGTGTTAGAACCATTCGCAGAATTCCGAAAGAAAAAAATATCATCCATGTCCAACGTTCAACAACCGAATTAGTGTATCAATAAGATTTTCCATGGTTCATTGAGTTTTGCGTTGAACGCAATGTTCATCCTCAAAAACACCATGACTATCTGTGCAGCGAAGAAAGCCACTTCAGTGCGACACTTGTTCGAAAGTTTCGAATGGATTGACCACGGTCTGCTAGGTTCATTTCATCTATGCGTGCCTGTTTGCACTCGTATCTCGGCATGACAAGTTGCACAAAACACGGCACAGGATCACAGCAGTATGATCTATATGGACCGATACATGGTTGAGTTATGTTGAAATGATATGATGTGTTCCGATCTTTGTTATTGTTGATTATTTTTTCATTTTGTTTGATTTGTTCCATGTTATCTCTATGTACTATTTCTCGACGCTTACTTGGCGATCTGTCATTTTTCCAAATGCGGCAAAACCAAATAATGGAAATCTAACTGTGCCTCCAGAATCCTCCAAAGACCCCAGTCTATCCAATATATATATGTCCACTACATCCTTGTTTTATTTGGTTTATCCATATATCCCCAGTATAGGGATTTTTTCAAACAGACCCATGTTATATTGATTATAGTTCAGATATCATGTGATATCTCCACCCCTTTAAGAGCCTTTAAGGCTACTTTTCCGGGTGGGGACCATACCAAAATGTAAGATGCATTTTCTTGTGGGACCGAGTATGAGAACGTGTCCAAAAAAAACATGGGTACTGCAATATTTTTCGAAGGAAGTTTAGAAGTCAAACTTCCGACAATATGGAGAGATGAAAAGCAGCGCAGGGAAGAGGCATAGAGAAGAGAAAGATCAGAAGAGAAAGAGTAAGAGGACAGAAGATACAGATGCGCGAAAAGGTAGGAAAGTCGCGAAACACTGTGTTTTTCCAATGATTTGTGGCTCCGGAGGGTCGGACCCCTTTTGGAAGTTGAGATGTCGAAAACGTGCACGCCGTTGTGGCGCGAAGCACATTTCCAAGTCAAGAGTGTTAAAAACTGACGGTCTCGGACCACTTTTGGAGGTTCAGATGTCGAAAAAGTGCACGCCGTTGTGGCGCGAAGCACATTTCCAAGTCAAAATGTACAAAACACTTCAGTGTCGGACGACTTTTGGAAGTTGAGCTGTCGAAAAAGTGTACGCCGTTGTGGCGCGAAGCACATTTCCAAGTCAAAATGTACAAAACACACCACGTTCGGACCACTTTTGGAAGTTGAGATGTCGAAAAAGTGCACGCCGTTGTGGCGCGAAGCACATTTCCAAGTGAAAATGTACAAAACACACCATTCTCGGACCACTTTTGGAGGTTCAGATGTCAAAAAAGTGTCGAAAAAGTGCACGCCGTTGTGGCGCGAAGCACATTTCGAAGTCAAAAGTATAAAAAACTGGAGGTTTTGAGCCTTTTTTGACGTGAAGATGTCGAAAAAGTAGACACTGATTAACTTAACTAACTTGACTAACTTAACTAACTTAACTACCCTAACTTCGACGACAACAGCAACAGCAACAACAACAACAACCACAACAACTACAACTACAACAACTACAACTACAACTATAACAACTACACAACAACTACAACTAGAACTACAACTACAACAACTACAACAACAACAGCAACAACAACAACAGCAACAACAACAACTACTACTACTACAACTACAACCACAACTACAACTGCACAACAACTACAACTAGAACTACAACTACAACAACTACAGCTACAACAACAACAACAACTACTACTACTACTACTACGACTACTACTACTACTACTACAACTACTACAACTACTACACTACACAACAACTACAACCACACAACAGCTACAACTACAACAACTACAACTACAACTACAAAACAACTACAGCTACAACTATATGACTGCAACTACACTACACTAATTACATTACACCACAACTACAACTCCACTAGCTACAACTACAACTACAGTTGCAGTACATCACACTACATCCAGCAGTTGTGGGTGAGGTGACCACTGCAACCATTGCAACCATTCCAGCAAACACAACTCCAACCACCTTTCGGTCAATCAGTGGATTCGCTCTGCCATCCGTGATTCACAACAACAAACGTCTCCTATAGGTTTCCTATTTTTGAAACTTCCGCCACCGCCTTGCGCGGTACTACTGGTACGGATGATGAACAATGTAGTCAACCCAATACCATGAACCTAGCACTTGGGGATGGCTTATACCACCCATGGAATTGTGATATTGGGGATGGTGTATGACCTTGCGCTCCCGGTGCCCTGAAATCTTGACGGGCTATGATTGGAATTGCTGTGGTTTTGACTGAAAATATGGTACCTCAAAATCCTATGCTTTCTCGTCATTTTCCATCTTGAATTTGCAATGATTTGGGATTAAATCCTCCAGTTCCTCACGAAATCCATTGTGTTCCCATAGTTTCCTGCGTTCCTCCGTGTTTTCCTACATTTTTCTCAAATGTTTCCATGTTTTTTCCCACGTGTTTCCCAACATTTTCCCCAGATTTTCCAATGTTTTCCTTAGTTTTCCCACATAGTCCTTTCAATTTCCCATGCTTTCTTCACATTTTCCTATATTTTCCAAGTTTTCCATATGTTATTCCCCACGTTTCCTGCAGGAGTTGCTCTTGCGCGTCGTCTCCGATGGTCCGCGGCGCTATTTTTTGGGCCGCGGCTGGGCCTGGAGCCTTGGCTGTTGAACGGCTTTATAAACCACCAACAATTCTAGGTATTTTACCCTATGGTTATATCCCAACTTTAATATGTTTTTTTGTAGACATACGTAGAACATATGGTTTATAGATTATGGTTTATGAGGGATTTAATTACAGACATAGACATATGATATAACTATGCTCTATAGAAAGAAACATTGGTTAATTAGGTGAAAATTATATGGTTTAAGTGGGTGAAAATCCTATTGCTCATAGATATATATATATATGATAAGGTTGGAACCTCCCGCAGACCGGAAAGCACCCAGACACAGCTGGAAGCCCATTATGGTGGTTTCCTGAGTCATGAGTCATGACCACGACTTAGTATTGAAACCTGTGGTGACTTGGGGTTCCTTTCGGTGAAACAGATATACTTCACCCAGAAACCCTTGCATAGATCTACGAATCTACTATAGATAGATATCATAAACTATTTTGTGAATACACCAACTACATATATATATATATAGAGAGATATATATATATATAGATCTCTATCCATCTAGCGTTTATAGTCCTATGATTTTAATGGTGTGTAAGCCCACTATAGTTTGATATAAATTACCTATATATATTATATAGCTATAGTTATATCCCAACTTTAGTATGGCTTATGGTAGACGCACCTAGATATGGTAGATATGACTCTAAATATATGATTTACCTATGCTGTATATACATATATAAGCTGCGGTTAACTGGTTAACTATATAAGTACGTAAATAAATATAGCTCATTGGGTTATAAAGTTAATATAGTGACAACATGTTATAACTACAGTCAATGAGTTTCTAACTATCTTCCAAAAACCATAAAAACCAACTAACTAAGTTATGGCTAAAGTTTATGGTAGATGATTTGCCTACTAAAAAGTGTGATGTTCCCATAGCTATGTGAAATTGACAGATGGTATAGTAAATGTGATTAATGGATGGTTTGTAAGTATGATTTTGGTCGATATAACCATAGATATAACTAGGATAGATGTATATAGGTGATGGTTTGTGGCTTTATATGGTTCAATTTAACTAATTTGGGGTATAAACCCCTTGACTATATGTTTATTTGCCCACTTTTAACTGGAACTAATTTGGTAACTAGTATAGCTGCTGGACTTTTAAGGGTTTATGCTTGGAATATAAAATCGTCCGCTACTCGAATCAAATGAATGGAATTAAACCTCCACAAGTTGGGAAATAAGCCCTATAACTACAACGACTTGTCTCTGGATGTGACAATACGTGCATCCAATCTAATGGGAATTCATGGGTATATCATGGAATTATACAATTTAATTGGTTCAGAATAGGATTCAATGGGGACACAATGAAATATAATCTACTTGGGGGTGCAGTTGGGGTTATGTTTACGGGTATAGTTTTTAGATGTTAAACCCCTATAAGTTGGGAAATAACACCTATTTTTAACATGTTTTAACTGCATGCTCAATGTTCAGTATAACCAGCTACAACTGTTGGAACAAATTGGTTAATCACTAAAACATGTTTATAGATAGATAGATAGATGGATAGATAGATTAGATTAGATTAGATTAGATTAAGTTAGATTAGATTAGATTAGATTAAGTTAGCTTAGATTAGATTAGATTAATACTGATTAGATTAATACTGATTAGATTAATACTGATTAGATTAATACTGATTAGATTGGATTAGGTTAGGTCAGATTAGATTAGATTAGATAGATACATAGCTAGATAGCTAGATAGCTAGATAGCTAGCTAGGGTTCATGGACGTTTATCGTACACATATCTTATAGCTATAGTCAATGGTAAAATCACCGCGCCTTTTGTGGATTTGATGCGGCCGTTGTGAATGATCCTGATAGAATTTTGGAGCATCCCTCTGCTCATTGGGATTTACAGCATGGGCATTTGCATGAGCCCAAAAATAAACGGGATGTGTTAGGATGCCAATCAGTGGGATCCATGTGGGAGTCAATGGAGGGATTGACCCAATAAGTCAGTTCAATCAGCAGCGATTTTTTGGTGATTTTTGGACAATACGGGTTGTTCTACCTAAAATGTTGGTAGACCTTCAGGGTAAACAGCAGTTCACCCTCAAATTGGACAATTCAAACACTGCCAAGATGTGGGTCACCTCGGCCGTGAAATTTGATACGCAACCCAGAAGAGGGGCTGTGTAGCAGCAATAAACTGGGCTATAAACAGCATGAACTGGGGATATAAGCTACCAATAAAATTAGTTAGAATTCAAAATGGCAAACCACCCCCAATGACAACCTAGAAATGGATGTAAACCATCCCGATGTTTTGAAACTGGTTTACTACATAGCCGCTATGACATAGTCTTTTTGGAAGCGTTGGAGTTAACGGGACAGGGTTGCTCCAAGCTATTGCGAGTCCTGATTCCTACAAGGAGGGGGAAAAACTTCTGGTTTCACCACTTGAAATTGCCAAGTGTCCCGTTCCTTGTAGCATGTTGGGAGCAAATATATCGATGTTTTGTGTGAATTATTGTCCAGTTGCCCGGATATACTACGTGGTTCTACTAAGAGAGCTCCGGGGATTCTCATGATGTATCGTGGGAAATCATATTGAAAACTCTCAACTATTGTCGATTCTCAACAAGTGCCCTCTGTTTTGTTTACATCACTCTGGGAAATCACCATCTTTGATAATAGGTAAATCAAGTGTACATCATACAAATGACAAATTCTCTATAGCTATATTAACCCAGAAATCCATGAAAAATGATTGAAGTGACTTCAGTGGATGCACCTTTCAGGCTGCCTTGATAAAAGGGACCATTTTTGATGGGAAACAGGCATCACTGACAGGGTTTAGGCATAGCATAGGACAACTAAAATTCACTGAAAATAGATGTGGACATGTCGAAGTTGTCGCTCAGCTCATGTTCTCATGGGCCCAACATGAATGGTCACCGTGGCATTATGGAGGAATTCTCAACATGTTACCAGATGATTGAGCTGGTTTTGGGCCATGCAACTCCATGGCCGCCAGGTTTTTCTCCATTCACAAACAGAAAGTTTATGGTGCATTTCTATTTCAATTTTAGGCGAGCTTTCCACTTTTGCTGTGATGTTTTTTCTTTTTGTGGTCAGAGATTCTGCGATTGGAGTGATACCTCGCCAACAGATGGTTTACTATATGCAGTTGGTATATAACAAATATATAGATATACATGATGGTTCCCAGCCATTCCCTTAGACTTTGAGCTTTTTTGGGGATCATGGTAGTTTATACCTGATGTAGAAGTTAAACTTTTACTCGGGGAGCTGCAAACCAACCAGTATTATATATTATATATTGATATAACTATATGTATGTATATATATATATACATATACAGATATATATATATATATGAGTTATACATATATACATATAGATATATTATATATACATATATAAATATTATATATATACATACATATTATATTATATTATATATATACATACATACATATTATATATATACATATGTGTATACATACGTATTATATATATGTGTGTACATACATATTATATACACTGAGGTTTTAGATGGTTTGATAAATCTAGTGCGGTAAATCCAACAAGAATCCCCCAATTCGGGATGATGGACAATCCATCACCAGTGATGGTGTCGACCTGGACCAGGAATTGGTTGGACGTGCTGGTGGTTTCTGCTGCGGCTCGTTCGGAACATTTCTCCAAGGTGCAAAACTTGTGCCAAGTGACTTTAAAACATGTAATTTCGGCTCAAAACAAAGAAATGAGGACAAGTCAAAACCATTCAAAACCTTGTAGCCCTGGTGAAACATCAAAATATCTTGTAAAGAGGATTTTCCTGCAACCTTCAGGAGACGTTTCTTATCTATCTTTTAGAGACTGGCTCAGCATTCCAGACCTCTGGCACACCCCTGGTTTTAAAGTGGCCATAGTAAAACTGCAGGAGAATAGTCACAGAAAACACTGGGAAAGCCTTGCTAGGGTATCAGTTCATAGATGTTCATAGTTCAATGTTCACCAGTAAAAGTGCCTAAGACATGGGTGAATATCATTCTAGTCATCCCCAACCTTGGATAGGTAGTTTAATCCTGTAGTGTTTTGCTATATATATAATAGCCAGCAAAATATTATTTGTTTGTGGACTACCAATGATTGACCACAATAGTAAATAGTAAGCTAAACCATATTATCTCCCATTATAATAGTACTCCATATTAAAGTAACCATATTATAATCCACTATACTGTAACTGGTTCTTGTTTTGCCTCCAAAATTCGTCGTGCAGCGGTTCAACCGGTTCCGGCGCTGAGGCGTGGATCGATATCATTCTGGAAGTCTTGGGATCAAGCGCGCCTTGGTGGCTGGTACCTAGCTGGCCTAGCTGGCCTAGCTGGAACTTATGGATGTGCATCCTCCCAGTCATATGGCATATCTAGGATAATTGTGGTCGGATATTACCGGACCTGGTAGGATGTTTTGGAATGCTATAGGACGGTGTACGATGTTCTAGGATGTTACAGAATGTTATAGGATGTTATAGGACCTGATATGCCCTTTTTGACCCGTCACGAGAATCCATGGAACTTTCGGTGGGGTTTTGAAGAAGGACCCTTTAAAATAAAAGGCACCGCAGTGCGGAGAAGTTGGTCAGAACACTACATCTTAAAATGTTGGCTTCCACTGAAGTTCCACTTCACGTTAATTGAGAGAGGCATTGAATCAAATTGAACAGAATATCTATATATATATATCTCTCTCTCTCTCTCTCTCCCTTTGAATGTGCATATTAATATTGGTTTCCGACTGGGATAGTCCAAGTTGGGTGCATCTCCGATGGCGTCTGAATGTTACAGTCCCATCCTGCTTTGTACTCAAAGAGCCGGTGTCTGCATGCGGTACACAGGGGAACCACAGCGGTGCAGCCCTGTGGCAGGTGCTGTACAAAACAACCCTTTGAGGCTGGATAACAGCGGTCGTGCAGTGATGTCCGCCCGTCTCTGCTCGGTACGCCAAAGACGGTCACGTCTACACTTCATTAGAAGAAGAAGAAGAAGAAGTATGAGCAGCTGCTGCCCTACGATTGCCATCAGCTGCAAAGAGTGCCGCGTCAGCGCGCAGCGCCGTGTACATTTCATTGGCTCATGCCATGTGTCCACAGGAAATCTTGCATCTCACACATGAGGGCCACAGCACATGCGGAGCCTATGTCAGCGTCCGCTATTTGATACTGATGGGATGCAAACATCATGGCACATCACAGCCAAGCATTTGTAGCATTTGCTAACAAACATGGGAATCCCTATGTCCCCCCAGAGTGAAGGTAAACACCGCAAGCACCTTCTACGTGTTTCTGAAGTGCAATGGATATGTGCCTAAGCACCGCCAGCTCAAGCCTGTCACTCGCAGGGATCAGCCGTCTCAGCCATACTACTGTAACATACTGTAACTGGAAAGGCCTGTGCCAGTGAGTCCAAGGGGGGTATAGCCACAACATGCCATAACCCGTCCCGGGCCATGCTTTCCGCATGCTTTCCCCAATGGAGAGCTTCCAAGGACAAAACGGACGTGAATTCGAGTGTCCGGGTGTTGAGACTCTTCCGAGTGTCTCGCTTGCTGCGGATCGTCAAAACCATTTGGATCGTGAGATGCTCGGAGATGTTTGTTTTGCGTGACATGCTGGAGACACATGAAAGGGTTTGAAATCGGATGTGAAAGGTTCATACATTCCTTGTGGGTTCAATGTCATCCGGTTCGGGGACGGTATAAAGCCAATACCTATGATGAGGATGTTATATTGTACCCCGCTCTGTCGCAACCGGAAGGGTCAGATGTGGTTGGCTGTGGGTTGAAGCCGAAAACAAGCAGGACCTAGAACCTGATGACCAACGGTACAGTTGGCTGTTGCTTTAAGATGCAGGATGCTTTAGGGATGTTTTTCTCACGGTGGGCCTCTGGGATTGTCCAAGCACCAAGCATAAAACCGGGTACCTCAATGGTGACCAGGGGGATTCATACCGGATTCAGTGCGGTGCACCAGAAAGTCTTTCTGAAAGCCTCCTCTTACCGAGTCAGGGCTCCACGCAATCTCCTGGTGGGTAGAATTCTTCGTCACCCAGGTGGTCTCTCCTCACAGCCGGACTGGGCCCCACGGACCATGCCAGATAAAATTGTCAGATAGAACGTCAGAATATGTTTCAGGTAAAATGCCACAAAAAAAAAACAGAAAAATGACAAGTAGAATGTGAGGTAGAGTGTCAAATATATACATCAACATCAAATAAAATGTCAGAATGGTCTGGATCACTGGAAGAAAGTGCTTTTCTGTTTGTGTTTTTAAATCATAGACCTATTTCTTCCCATCCCTTTGCTTCCAGCGATTCACCCCAATTGACGGATGTTTGTGGAGTAGGTAGTGACACAGTGGCACATGGGGCCATAGATATCCTTTCCCACCTGGCTAGAAGTCCAAGACGACCCTGAGTTGACTTTCGTGTTTCAATCCGGCGACCAGAAAAGTATTATACCATATTATACCAACCACCCAAAACAGGTAGAAGTTTGTAAAATCCTATACAAAAATGTCACAAATTGGACCTTCTCTATTTGGGGGTTACATGGGGTTACTATATGTAAGTATATAGTATATACTTATTTATATTTAGCTATTTATATATATATTAGTTATGTACGTGTATATATATATTTTTTATTATTCTATATATATATATACACACAACAGCTATCACCAGCTCCTGTTTTTCCCGGGCATAATTCCAGGGCGAAACGACCCAGGATTTGTGGGCGCCTTGAGGACATTGGTGTCCTCCCTGGTTGACACCTTGCGCCTTGCTGTGGTCCCGGTGTGACCAGAGCATTTTTGTCAGTAAGGAAAATGTGCAAAAGAAACACTTGGGAGTTGTAAAATGTAAACTTGGTGAGCCGACTGATGTTTGCTTCAACATGGGAAAATGAGCTGTGATGAAATGTTCACGTACATAACATGACTGTCCCTGCTTCTTGAAAGGTATCCAGGCATCGAGGAAAATTGGCCATCAAGTCGCCAAGATGAGTTTGTTAGATTTTTGACACCAACCGCAGAGTTCTTGGAAGCAATCTTGACAATCAGCAGGGTGGCTGTCAGGTCTTCTGATTATGTTTTGACCTATTGCCCTGGCCTAACCTGAAAACTCAGACTTCGGCCCCCAGAACTTGAACGATATCCCTTGCTCAACTTGCCTTGGCGGAGAACCTCCACCATATTTGGGTAATGTTAATGGAGAAATCCAATAGTCCAGTTCTTGTCCTTGGGTTCTTATCCTTGCGCTTCACAGAGCTTCAGTGATTGAAATGCGTTGGCTTGTGAGTTCATGTTTCATCTATACTATATACCTAGAGCCTCCAACTACCCAAAAACATGCAATCGTATGAAAGCTACCATTTGGACAGGTGCTTGGAGGGTGTAGGTGTTTTTCTTGCCGTGCAGTCATGAGGATCATTCGGGTTACTATTCCAGGAACCGGTCAAATCTCTGGTTTTCTGCGACCCCGGTGATTAAAAGGTGATTAATAACTCTAAGTACCCTGGTGTACCCTGTATGACAGATGGTGATTAAAAGTAGCTTTCTGCAATTGGCGTAGTTTCAGCACGCATCCGTCTTTGTAAACATTCCTGCCAGCAATGGTTGTGTATAGTAATTGGTGGTGATTCCAATATCCTTCACAGACCCTGTTTTTGACCATCACCTCTGAAAAAAAACCTGACTGACGCGGATTGGCCCTGGTATCAGGAAGCCACTCTTCTGGGCCATGGTGCTTCTTTTTATCATCATTTATATTGCAGGAGACGTCGCATCTGTGAATCCATCACGTCATCTAGATTCTAGGTATATGTATTATATATATATATATATATGTGTGTGTGTGTGATATGTATGTATATATATATATATGTTTTATATGTGATATATGTGTGTATATATAGTGTGTTTGATTGGTGTTTGAACAACCCAGCCAAAACAATTGTTGAAATCAAGGCGAGTCACAACAGAGATGACTAACTGACTCCAATTGCTTAGCACATAGCACACAATGTCATGCTGGTTGTGGGCACGTTGGGGTTTGAGCCAAACCCAGTTTTCTGGTTCGTGGTTGAAGATATTTATTGGTGGGTTGAGCCTCCAAGACCGCACTATGTATCCAATAGAGCAAGATTCTGCACACTTTTTCCTCCCATTGTGGTAGGTGGATGTAGGCGGGTGGTTCCCACAAGATGGAGCTGGAACCATCCGTGGGGCAAATCAATTCCTGTGATGTGAGCCCTGCATCGGAATTTAAGACTTGGGAAGAGAAAGGTTAGCTCAATTTAGTCATTTCGATGGGCATTTATCCAAGTGTGGAATGTCACTTGAATTGCATACACAGTGAGCATCCCATGTGTCATACGCCATCGGAGCCAGAGACACTGCATCCAGTATCTGGGATTCTATGCCAATTCTATGCCGTACATCCCCCGAGCCGTGCGAGTACCTTGTGAGCACCGCTGGTGCAAAGCTGGTTACACCCGGTTTTTTTAAGACAGAGGCAAAAGCACTTGGAGGTGACAACTGCAGTGAAACTCAGTCAAGATTGAAATGCAGTCTCTGAGTGAACAAGGAAGGCCAAGTGTCCCCAGCTCGATCTCACAGCGATCCAGCCCCTTTGATCCAATCCCAGAGGGCAACGTGCAGGAAGATGATTGTTCATATCACCAGTGCTGGTGGCAAAACCACTGCTTATCATATCATGTGCTTTTTTCTTGACAGCACTACTTCTGCTGGTATGTTTCTCAATGTTGGCTTTTCCTTTCCCAATGACCATCAATGAGTCTCGGCGCTCCGGGCTTGTGCAACCTACCCATGTTGTTGCAGTTGAAGCTCCCTCTGACATATCGATTTTTTGGATCTTCTGTAAACATCAGATTCTTGGGGATATAAACCAACAAAACAGTGGTTTAGGCTCAGGCGCCGCCGTTCGCCCAAACTCTGAACTGTCCCAACTTACCCATGTTCCCACGTTAAGCTTCTGCACTCATTGAAGATCTTCAATAGGGATTAATTCCCCCATATAAGCCTGAGTGTGTCATGCCATTGTTCTATGTGGAGGAAACCGAAGATGCTTAAAAAGAGCTCAAACAGGGGTTTTGGAAAACGAGTTTTCGAGGACCCTTGCAGCAGTCACAAATCCAAAAGCCGTTTACGATCTCACAGTCATTTTGTACGGGAATTTCCACGGTTTTGGCTCTTCGTCGCGACGTCATGAATTGCTTTCCGGGCAAATGGCGGCTGGCCGGTGGTTCACCATGACTAATTGCTATTCAGGTGATTGAATCTTAAGAAGGGGCCCCCCTCCCCATCTTCCCGCGCCCCTCTTTTGCGTTAGCGGCACAGGAGTTCTATTTACAGATGTGGTCCTGGAGCACAAAGAAAACCATGCCCTGCGGACAAAACAGAAAAGGGGCAGGGCGAGTTTTGAGTTTCTAATCGATGACCTTTTGGATCTAATCAAACATGGCAATGAAAATCCCCCATAAAGAAGACAGTTTCCTACTTACATCCCCAACCTTGGATAGTTTAATCAGCTTCATCCTTTAGTTAAACTGCTGTGGAAAATAACCATAACCATCAAAAGTGTTGCTGTGGAAAATAACCATAACCAGCAAAAGTGTTTTTTTGACCAAAGATTGACCATGCTTGCCCATCTTTAAGGGGAATTTCCTATGGCTGGTGTTTGACAGGGGCCATTGGTCGGATCCCCCCGTGCCGACCAAGCGATATGTATTGATGGTATTGTTCTTGTTGATGGATTATGGTGGAAAAAATGCATTGTTGATTATGGTGGAACAACAGTCCACAATAATCATCAATCATCTATTGGTTAGTTGTTGACACAATGTGGCTTTGTCCAAAGTTGATAGCCCAATTTTATGGTCTGTTGATGGAGAAACTTGGAAAATGATCAACTTTCCAATTCTGCACCAAATTTCTATGACAGCCCCTGAACTTTATCTCGGGCAGAAGTATCCGTGGCTGGGAGACCTGGTGAAGTTCTCACTTGAGAAAATCATCGATCTGTGACAGAAATATCCTACAAATCCCTTAAAAGTTAAGCGCAGTAAAAGAGGTTCGATGGGGTTCAGTCACTGCAAAGACATGCTTGGAAAATGCGTGATTTTATTCTCTTGCAAGGAAATTCCAAAGACGCTTTATTGATGGGAAGGAGGGTGGTGATCTTAAATCTTTTATTTCCCTAGTCACTGGTCAGAACCAAAGACCCCACAAGAGGCCGAGAAATCCTCCACCCTTGATCTTCACCCAACTGCTACACCAAATGGACAACTGTTTGCGTGTCCTTGTGACTTACCACAACGAGAAATTATGGCACTGAACTGCCGAAAAGTGCTTTGAATACCAAGGGATGTTGAAGCAACGAGCACTGTAGAACTGCAATCTTCGGGTACCTAGGAGCAAGATGCCAATGCTACTCGCTTCTTTGGCTCCTTGTCGGTTTCCATCGAGACCCTGTCGCTGGGCTGTGCCGGAAAGTGTCATGTGAGTCCCAGAATGATCCAAAGGTTTTGATCCCAAGCAGGTATGGGATGCTTTGAGCTTTGTGACTGCGATCTGTTGGAGCCATTTTCCAAACTCCAACTGTTTGCCCTTGTCCAACATGCATTTTGTTTGATGCGTTTTTTTTCGCAATGCTAATTGAATGTGTCTTCACTTTCAGAAGCTACGAGCCAGTCCCATGCAGCCTATTGGGGGAAGCTGCTCTCCTGTTCTCCCAATGACTTCAGCTTGAATTCAGTAAGGAATTTAACAGTAACCGAGGTAGCCGCAGTGAGACCCGACAGGAATTCCAATTCTATCCAATTCTTATCTACGCCATTCCGATTTACTGTAAGTGTATTGTGGCTCCTGCAATCCAAGCCCCAGGCCAGGTCGGTTCCAAGTAGTTTCGATGTTCCCAAGAAGAGATGACCCAGGCAAGGTGAATCAGTAGGCAGATGTTCCTATTGCTTCATCTTCCAACGTTTGTTTTCCTTTAGATTCTTTAGATATCCCTATGAATGAACCATCATGAACCTCTTTGAGCTGCTTCAGGTGTATATTTTGATGGTTGAAACGAACCCCGCCTTTTTTCGAAAGCATTATCCCATGTAATAATGTGTCACTGCAACGTTTTAGAGGCCAACCAGATTATCCGTACTCGTACGGATAGATTCAGAACCATAGACTAGTTCAATATGATTTTACAAACAATGTAATATATTCATATATAATTATTTACATATATACATATATATATACATCTCTTTGACAACTTTTTGCCAAAATTATAGCAGTTTTGATATACGAGTTTTCATAAGCTAGTTTGATAAACTATATAGTTGTTCATTCATGGTTGTCTTCATGGTCTTAAACCGGCTGGTCTATTTATTTCCAGGCATGGAGATCATGTCGAGTCCAGCCATGGTGGGATGCGGGGATAAGCTGATAAGTTCAGCTTCAAAGGTGGGGCCTTTTGGGCTATATAAGCTATACATTGGATTCATTGGATGGTTATGTTGTGCTTCGATTGGTTGATCCGGTTGATCCCATCCAATGTTCAGTTCGTTGGTGCAGGCTGCATGCATCGGTTTTTCCGAGGGGCTGTTAAGATCTGTCAAGTATCTAAGTGTCCCAAAGGCGAATGTCAAATTCAGATGTTTCTTGGCACCAGTGTTCCTTGTCTTTGTTCGTATGCTTGTGCGCTTTTGAACGGCCCATTTGCATCCATTTGCTACACATTTAGCTGGGATTGGCCCATGGATCGGAATGAAACACCGGCTCGGGACTCAAACCACGGGATTCCTTGCGGTGAAAAATGTTGATTTCTTGCTTGAAAACGACTATGACCCAATTCTGGTGCCTTTGAATTGGGTCACCAATTTCAGGAGTTGACTTCTTTAATTTTTTTTTGATGGGCCAAATGATGGTATCTTCTATGGGTCTTTCCAGAAATGGTTGGTTCACATATCTTCGCTCCATCGAAGCTCGTCCAGGTTTCGCTCCATCTCTGGAGGCTACGACTGGGCCGGAGCGGCAGATGCCTTGAGACCCTTGGGTGAGGCGGGGAGAGATGGAGATGGGGCACCCATTTCTACATCTATAATATTAATATAGGTATAATATGGTATAATATGTGTCTTAAATGTTGATATGTCTATACTATATATTAGTATAGGTAATATATTTTAGTATAGGTATAATGTCTAATATTGATATATTGATGGTAAAATATGTATAATACATATAGATCCATTGATAATATAGGTGTATATATATATACCGATGCCAATAATGTGTAATTTACATACCAGTAGTTCCGGCACAAGGCGGTGGCGGAAGTTTCAAAGATAAGACACTATAAGAGAGGTGAGTCGCTGTGATGCATGGATGGCAGAGAAAACTCACTGATCGATCGAAAGGTGGCTGAGGCGCTGAGTCTCTCTCTCTCTCTCTCTCTCTGTCACCTTCTCTCTGTGTCTGTCTATCTGTCTATCTGTCTATATCTTATGTAGTGTAGTTATAGTTCTAGTGTAGTTGTAGTTGTAGCTGTAGTGTAGTTAGTTGTAGTTGTAGTGTAGTTAGTTGTAGTTGTAGCTGTAGTTGTAGTTGTAGCTCAGAGCAGTGTAGTCTAGCGTAGTGCAGTGTAGTGTAGTTGTAGTTGTAGTCTAGTGTAGTTGTAGTTGTGGTTCTAGTTGCAGTTGCAGTTGTAGTGGTAATTGTCGTGAAGTTTCGTGTAGTGTAATTAGCGTACTTGTAGTATTTGTAGTCTGCTGTAGTGTATTGTAATCGTAGTCGTGGTTGTAGTATTTGCGTGCACGTTTTCAACATCTGAACGTCCAAAAGTGGTCCGAGACCGTCAGTGTTTATTACTTTTGACTTCCAAATGTGCTTCGTGCCACAACGGCGTGCACTTTTCCACATCTCAACATCCAAAAGTGCTCCAAACCCGGCAGATTTTCATAGTTTTTGACACTTTTGACTTCCAAATGTGCTTGGCGCCACAAAAGTGTGCTTTTTTTCAACCTCTCAACTTCCAAAAGTGCTCCGAGCACGAGGTCCTTTGCGCATTTTGACTTGGAAATGTGCTTCGCGCGCCACAATGGCATGCACTTTCGAAACCTCTCCACTCCCAAAAGTGCCCTGAACCCATTAGTTTTTAACACTTTTGGCTTCGAAATGTGCTTCGCGCCACCGCGGCGTGCAGTTGTTCAAGATCTCAACTGGCAAAATAGCTCGGAACGTGAGGGGTTTTTAGCCTTTGACTTCGAAATCTGCTTCGCGCCACAAAGGCGTGCAATTTTTCATCTCTCGTCTTCCCAGATGGCTCCGCGCCCGCCGCTTTAGCAACTACTTTTTGACCCTCCGGAGCCACAAAACATGGGAAAAACACAGTGTTTTGCGATTTTTCTACCTTTTCGCGCACCTTGATCCTCTTTCTTCTGCAATTTTCTTCTCTGATCTTCTCTCTTCTTCCTTTCTCTTCTCGGACTGCTCTCCCCGCTGTTGCTGCATCTGTCCATATTGTCGGAAGATAGACTTCTAAATTTCCGTCGGACATAGGTATTTTGGCAAGATACTTTAGTACTTGAATCTTTTCCTACCAATGCTAAAAAAGGTACAAACCAGCAAAAAAAAACTATGTTGCATTTTTGACAGGTATCTAAGACTCACTTTGAACTTGGAGATCAAAAAAATGTATGATTGTATAATCATTGTACATCCATTGATGGTATTTTATTATATGTAGCAATTCTACTTGGACAAACATCATCTATTTCATAGGGTTTTGATGGTATAATCTTTTCAAAAAACATATATATTTACCAACAGTGTATAACCTGTGACGGTGGATTCTCCAAACAATTCGTGGAACATCGAACATGAACATCACCAGAGTAACATCACACAAGTTTGAGTGAGTCTGAAAATCAGGTATGCCCCCGATGTATGGCAAGTTTATTGGAGAAAATTATGATCCTGTCAAATGGGTGATCATCAGCAGGAACCGCTTGATTTGACTACCATGCGCAACTTACAAGGCTTGGGGAGCGCTGATGATACACAAGAATGTAAGAAGTGCTGACCCACACGTACCCATTTTGGCTACACCTCTAGGTTAGCTCGCTTTTGGTTTAGCCCTGGAGCATCCGGTCAAACTTGGATGTGAGGTATCCTCCCCCCTCTCTTCAGGAGCATTCCCTCCATTGAAAGTGTTGGGTTGAGTTAGCTGGCACTGTATGGGAGAGACTGACGGTGGTGAATCCCAGCAATATACCAGTAGAAGTAGAAGCCAGTAGTAGCCGCAGACTTCCCGGTGTCAGGTCAGGTGTGACTCCCCATTTGTGATGTCAGGTTTGGGTCTTGCTCTTTCAAATCTACATTGCAGCTTGGCCCCAGATGTGAACATTCAGCCAGCTTGGTCATGTTTGTTCTAGCGGGTGGAAAACGGCGCGTGCATATAGCTGTAACCTTTTTTGAAGATGTACATGTTCCAACGTTGAAAGTGGAGTTGGGTGGGGTGGAGTGGGGCAAGAACGTTCAAGCTATTGCGGGACAGCCGTAAGTACCTTGGTAACACATGGTGCACCTTGCTACCCCAAACTAACATATGAAAACAATGCAGGTCACGAAGCTTCCAATCATAGCAAGACTTTTTCTGGCATAAAGAAGAAAAATGGAGCATATTCCTGGCCCACAGAGGTGGATGGCATGTGGAACATGTTCGAAAATTCCATCTCAAGTTCTTTGCGCACCCACAAAATGGTGCTGTCAATTCTTACTTGCTTCAGGGATTCGAATTTGGCAATGGAGATGGACAATAGAACTCCCAAAGATTACTTGAGTCTCACAGGACATGCCCTAAGCGAACGCTTGGATGGACCCTGGCCGAAGTGAAAACTGACCACCGTTTTAAGAACAGAAAGCCCTGCAAATACCACTTTCCCAGGCACAACCCAGAACAATTTCCATGATAAAATGAGCACGACGCCCCAACGCCAAGCACAAAGGAAAAACGCACTCAGCCACTAGCGCGGTTCCCCACCCGCCTGGGTGTTTGTGTGGCCAACCTTCTTTAAAGGGCCACAAGGGTACAGAGTACATGTTCACATGTTGTTCTTGTTCTTGTTCTTGTTCTTCTTGTTGTTCTTGTTCTTGTTCTTGTTCTTGTTCTTCTTGTTGTTGTTGTTGCTGTTGTTGTTGTTGCTGTCGTTGTTGTTGCTGCTGCTGCTGGTTTGTTTGTTTGCTTGCTTGCTTGTTTGCTTGTCTGTTGTGTTGTGTTTGTTTGTTGTGTGTGTTTGTTGTGTTTGTTTGTGTGTTGTGTTGTGTTGTGTTGTGTTGTGGTTGTGGTTGTGGTTGTGGTTGTGGTTGTTGTTGTTTGTTGTTTGTTGTTTGTTGTTTGTTGGTTGTTGTTGTTGTTGTTGTTGCTGTTGTTGTTGTTGCTGTTGTTGTTTTTGTTGCTGTTGTTGTTGTT
>CAMXCT020000413.1:0-67500 GCA_947184155.2 Cladocopium goreaui
GAATGATAAGCACGCACCATTCTTGCCAGTGTGTTGCTACACGGACTCTGCTAACGGATGCGACTGCATATTGTCTGCAACAGCCGTTGTAGTACTTGCTTTCTGTTTGGCATCCTTTAGTCTCCTCTCTTCTAAGAGCTCGGCTGGAATCCGGTTTTGGGGCACCGGTGCTCCTTACTGGCTTTGGGATGCGGGTGCTCCTTACTGGCTCCATAGAAGTTTCGAGGGGTTTCAGCATTTCTCAACTGAAAGCTTTTCGGTTGGGAAATGTTTTAGGTCCCGTTTGAGGGCTATATGTGGCCATCGGGGGGTGCTCCTTTGTGCTCTTGTTGAGGGTTTATCGGGGGTTCCAGAGAGGTTTCTGAGGTTTGCAACAATTCGCAACCAAATTTGTTTCGGAGTGTCAAACATCAATGACTTTCACTGAAGTCTTTGGTCTCAAGTGCACACCTTCGTGGGCGCCACGTGCAAGCGTGCTACAGCGGCCATGATGCGAACAGCGCGCCCACAAGGTGCGAAACTGTGTTAAGATAGGATGAAAAAGAATGTGAAAACAAATGCTAGTAGTAAGTCATGCAATTTCTTTGGTCAGGTGGAATGCAGAATGATTCCACGCCGTGAGTATCTGAGAGTGTGCATTAGCAGCACTGTCACGTTGGTAGCATAAGCAACGCGGCTAAGGTCAGATGGACGTTCTGCAGGATCACAGGGGGGCACCCCAAAATGCACAGGGAGCGCCGGCGTCCCAAAGCCGGTAGGGAGCACCGGCGTCCCAAAGCCGGTAGGGAGCACCGGCGTCCCAAAGCCGGATTCCAGCCGAAATCTTAGAAGGGAGGAGACAAAAGGATGCAACAAAGAACGCAAGTGCCAGAACTGCCGTCGCAGAGAATACGCAGTAGCATGCGTTAGCAAAGCTCGTGTAGCAACACGCTGGCAAGAATGGTGCGTGCCATTATTGCCAAACATTCTGATCGGAAATGCAGCAAGCACAATGAGACTTGTACAGGTCGAGTTGCAACATTTATTAGGTCATCAAGCACACCTTGTTAACACTCTGTCTCGGGTTGGTGCTGGTTTTAGTGGTGCCCTTGTAGATTGTGAATGTTGCCATGCCCATGCAAGAACATCTGCAACTCCTTTGCCCCAGGATTCGCATAGTCTCATGCCAGGAGGTTCAAGGTGCCATAATGGAGTCAAGATGCATAAGAGTCAATATAAAAGGGTGGGAAAAAGACGTAGCCTAAAATGCAGCCAGTTAGAAAAGCGCGTATATAGAACAACCATTGTAGCATTTCTATGTCGTTGGGTGGGTCCAGTGCGTGTGAAGAAGGCTAGGCGCCGATATCATTGCCGCGCAAGAAGTCAAAAGTGCAAGGCTAAGAAGCAGGTAAAGAACCAAAGCGTTGAAAAAAAGGTAGAACAATCCAGGAATGAGAAACAAAAAAGGCAGCAAGGATTCGCATGTGATAGCAGCACAAAAGGTTCAGTAAAGCGGTATCTGGGAGTGTTTGCCAAGTATGGTCAATCTTGGGTGAGGATGTCACATCAACGTACAAGTACAACATCAGGATGTGCTACTTGTAGTCATCCCCCGCAAACATGCATACAGAGACCAAAGCCGTCTAGTGACTATCTAACCATGCACAAGAGACAAGTAGGAATTCGGGACAGAAAACAAAGTACCAATAAATCTCGTCGGTTTAGGAACGCTTCGGATGGTGGCGTTTTGTGTTTCCAGATCGCAAGCGCTAGGAAATGCAAATACAGAAAGGCCCTCTGTGCAAGACAAATAAACCCAGAGACTTACATATGCAAGAAGCGAAGACAGCATAGAAACATGTCAGGCTTGGTTCACAAAAGTGCGCCGAGTTATAGACCACGAAAAACTAGTGTTGCAAAGACGGCTTTTCGGAGGAAAGCTCGCGAGCCGTTTCCCCAACTGCTAGGGCCGGCGGGTTGTGCCAGTTTGAGAGATCAACATATATGTCAATGTCATGTGCCAAAACAGGAATCGTCTCAGACTGGTGCAAATCAACATCATGGAAGTAACAGAAGCAACCCAGGTGGCTCATCAGATAATAAGTTGGATAAACGAATTACGGCAGAAAAAGGTAACCAATCTGCAATGTGCCAACTTGGCATGCACCTAGAAGACCGGTTTGTTAGTGGCGGGCCAACTCCATTTTTTACGTTTTGTTCTCAAAGCTCAACCAATAGAAAGGCTACGAATATGCAACTTGTGACGCAGCTTGAGCTGCAAGCAGCCTGTGAAGATATGAGAGTAGAGTCAAGAATGGCAGTAGCCAACAACACTATTGATGTGTCCCCAGACGCGTTGGGGTCGGTAGTTCAAACATACACGGGAAAACCGCCCATTGAGCTCGAACATGCAAAACGCCCAAGACAGTATGCACTTGATATGTGCGAGGCGCTGCCTGTGCGATTTCAAGGAGGCGGCACAGAACAATTGCAGTGTTTCATATGTTTAGCATATAAGAGAGCATATGTCCCAAAACAATTGAGTGAAGAGTATGTATCGCACTGTTACACCTGTGGTCGCGGAGCGTGCGATAACCACGGATCTTGGGAAGTCGGACACTTCCACTGTGCACTTTGCCATGCAACTGACGATGGTTTCTTGGCGGAGGTAAAGGACACTTTTGCAGTAAGATGTCTCAGCAAAACCTTTCAGAACCAAAGGTTGCTACATACGAATGAGGAAGCATTTAACGACTTAATGCTGACTTTGTGCACGGGAGGAATAAACCGTTCAAGAGGAATGGGAAACTATGACGAACAAGGCCTGAAGGTGCAGCCACAGGAAGCATCAGACGTAGAGCTTCCTTGGGACGACGCGCAGCAGCTGGTAGCAGCAATCTTGTTATCTAGACTTGGAACAGCAGAGGACGCAGCAAAAGTACTTGGGCAGAGTTGGGTGCCCACTTGGGATGGCTGGAAAGAATTGCAAACAAGCAGGACAGAGGCTCACTGCGTTGCAGTTGCGGACCGTTTGTGTGACATCGCGCAGGTAAATGCTCCTGGCCGAAGCATGACTGATACCCAAGCTTTAAAGGCTTTGGCAGCTGAAGGGTTCAGGTGGCAGCAGGCGCTGTCATACGGCGTCAACAATTGCCTAATCGATTCCTTGATGCTGTGCTTAGCGTATGAAGGTCTTTTGCCAAGCAACTTGGGCGCAGATGTTGCAGCAAGACGACGCAGTGCAGTTGCATGCAGAAAGCATTTGGTTCAAGCGGTTGGGCAAGCAGTACTTCCAAGCGCGAAGGGATTTTTTCCATATTTAGATGCGCACCGTGACGGCCCGCACATTGTGACATTTCTGTTGCAACGATTTCGGGCTGTTGCGCGCGCTAACATGATAATTCGTGTGCACGACCGATTTGGTGAGTGCACGGCAGACCCAGACCGGAACAAGATTCTTGTCCATCTTGGGTTTGAGCACCCCGAGCATCATGCCTTACAGCTGCATATATACAATCACACCTCTGTGCAAGGCAGGGGATATCATTTTGATAGTCTGTTGCGCCAAACCACTGTGCGTGAAGCTGAACCAACCGTAGAGACGGACAGCACGAGGACAAGCGCCAACATAGACAGAACAGAAAAAGACGTAGATCGAAGAGCAGAAGCAGTATTTGCCAAGCTGGCATGGCGCCTTTGCAGTTCTAATTTTGATATCCCTTGGCTTGAAGCATTGCTATTGAATTTGCTTTTTCATGGATACCTTTCTATGGGACTTTCTGTGATGGCATCGCAGAAAGCACGACATCAACTATGTAGATCATGCCAAAGACATCTAAAATTGGAGCCAAAGCCGGACGTGGCAGAAGCGCAGACTTTCGACTTGCAAAGCCACCTTGCGGCCGCAATATTTTTTCTTTTGGGCACCAGCTACAAGAGTGTGAATGCTGATGTATATGTTCATGATGCAAGTACAACTGACTTGAATGTACCACGAGACAGTTACAGGATTGGTTCACCCGACAGTTTGCTAGTGCCAATTTTCCGACTCTACTGTTTTCAAAATGGTCAGTATGCCGCGTTATTGCCGGATGCGCCCGCAGCAGTATCGCAGCAGGAGCCAGCATTGATGCGTGTAAGCAGCTGTTCCAGCCAAGAGACGCAAGATGTCTTTGGAACGGCAGATGCAGGGAGTAGCGAGCCCAGCGCCAATATGGAACAAATGCGCGAGATTTTGCAGCGCTTTTGTGACAGCCGGGGCGCAAAGGTGCAAATCAGTAACGCAGACGTTCGTTGTTTGCAAGAAGCGTGGTCAGACAGGGATGCAGAAGGCATCTGTCTTCATACATTGTTGCAAGCAGGGTTAAGATTTGCAGATAGTGGGATACATCACGCCCGCCGCTTAGCAGACCAATTTCGTAGTTTTCGGAATTGCTGCACGCAAGGTGCAGGACAAACACTGGCAGGAACTTCGACCTCAGCTGCCACAAACCACGAAGGTAAGCACCTGCCGCCGACTGTGCCCATCCAACCAAATGCTGCAGATAGCAAGGACGATAGCAAAGAACCCCCTGGACAATCAACTGATGAAGGAGGCGCGAGCAGGTCTACAAAGAATGATGAAAACCCAAAGCAACGCGGCAAAAGAAAATTAAGCACAGCAATCAGCGCAAACAAAGCCCAACAAGCGAACCAAGGAAAGGGAAAGCAGCAGCGGCTGCAGCGAAGAAGCAGCGTCAGCACAGATAGGAAGCTAGATGTCGCGGTGCCTTTGCGCCGGCTGCGCCAGAAAACGGCGCCAGGTTCCGGCATGGAAGACCGTAAGTCCGGGCACATGCACGCAGAAGGAATAGCAATGAAGCGAACCGAGGGCGATGATAGCGATATCTACCTTTTGCGGCTTTGGAGGCCCTCTCAAGGGAATCAAGATCCACGTGCTGCGTCTGATGGGGCACGACAGGACGCGGCTGCTCTGCTGACCGACAAGCCCACCTTGCCGGAACGCTTTTGGAGAGCAGACGATCCGCTTAAAGGATATGACCTGCCTGATTTTCATTGTGCTTTTCGAGCCTGCAGGTACGAGTGTGCAACGCAACAGGAGCTGGCAGAACACATCGCCAATCAGCACGCAGACGCTCTACATAGCTTGTCTGCGCACTGGTCACTGCAAGTCCCTGAGCCGAAAGCAACCTTGCAAGCATATCACGAGGTTCTAACATGGCACTGTCAGCAACTGGCACCCATTGCCAATTGCTCTGTTGACCGGAGATGTTTACGCAGACTGCGGCTGAACTTGCGCGGCAAACAAGTCGGTGCTGCAATTTGTTTTATTTGTGCGCGCAGGTACCCTTTCGTGCACGATTTTCCCAACCAAGAAATTAGGTGGCAGCGAGCCTTTGACCAAATCACAGGGCAGTTTTTTGGGCAAAGTGCAGAGGATCTTGAAAAAATGCTAGGGTTCCACACGTACCATGCCCGTTATGTTTCTACCCTCCCGCCCGACACACAGATGAGTTTGCAACCAGAACTGGGGCAGTGGACATGCAACATGTCTTGCCCTTCCTACACGATTCGTGTGGTTGAATGTCCCGAAGACAAAACTTGCTACAGGCATTGTTCCATGGAGTCTGTGTGCACACACTGCGAAGTACCAATTTGTTCCTCTTGTTGGAACTATGTGTATCGACATAGGAGCAAACCACCAGCAGCATTGAGCAACGATATGATACTCGGACATCCACCGCGGGAGATCTATGCGCAAGAATGCACTGTCTTAGAACTCTTGTGTGCAAGCCCTTGCATGACTGCCTTGACGTGTTTTAGCATTGAATGGCGCTACCTGCAAGACCGGAGTTTAGCCCAAGATGCATTTATGAACCGGCACCGCCTATGCGCCAAAGGAAATGCAACGACGTTTCCGTTGCCATGGGAGGACTTGTTGTCCGAATTCCAACGTTTGGACGAAAAACTGGCATCGAATACGCCTGCTGGTTGCCTACCGCACGTAGGCAAAGCATTAAGTGACAAAATTGCCGTTATAATAAAAATAGGAGACAAGAAAGACAAAGCAGCGATGCGTCAACACATCATTCACCAAGCAGTTGTCCGGCGTCAGGTCGTTGTGAGATTAATCGCAACAATGGTTGCGCGAAGCCATCCTGCGTACAAAGGAATAGATATGGCACTCGTGGAAGCACGTGCCGAAATGTTACCTGAAAATGACGTTCCCGCCGAAATCATTGCCTTATTGGATAACGATGGGAGTCTTAATCACGTCTTGCGGCAAAAAGCAGCTACGCCCTTCAACGACCAAATGTCTGAAGCACAAGTGAGTTGTGAGTTCGGACGTTTGCTGAAACCGAACGCGGTCGTTCTAGAGAAAACAACTGCAGGATGTCACGATCTAAATGCACAACACGTGTCTGCACTGGAAGACATTGTGACCCGCAGTCAGCCAGCGCCTGCGCAGCCTCTTCCAGAAGTGACACTGTATACGGGCACCAAACTTTTGGATCAATTTCAGCCACTTTACTTTGCTTTAGCCTTTCCTTTTGTCTTCCCATATGGCATTGGTTTGCCTGATGTGCCCAAGTGGAGCCAACGGAAACGGCTTCGACGCCACACGGAAGATCCGCACGTCGAGCTAAATACATGGGTCAAAGTCATGGCGCGACGCATCGAGGCGCAAGTCAGTCGTGATTGGGTTTTTGGCTTTACGTCGTGGAATCTGCTGTTTCGATCAGCTTTGAATCTGTCCCGAACAACGGATGCATACTCGCGGAGCTTCTACGATGAAGAAACGCAAGAGTGGGTGCAGCCGACAGGAAAGCACCTGGAACAGGCGGCACAAGACTTGTTGCTCGCCCTGAAGGGCTCTTATATAGATGTTACAGGTCAACCGCGCCCAATCAAAGGAGATGTCTCCAAGCTCAGATATGTGCAAGGCCTGAAGCCGATGGCGCGAAAATTGTTGACGAACATGCGACATACAGCGCAGGGGTTACCAGGGACACAGGAAGCGTGAAAGAGAATGCGGTTCGAAATCCAGGCGATGCGAATTCGGTATGGGGTACCGTTGTTCGTCACTTATACGCCAGATGAGGCACATCAGTTGCTTTTTGTTCGCATGACACGAGTTCGGGCATCTGATCCTGTACGTGCTGCATCTGTCGCGCAAGATTTTCCAGCCGGCGACATGTTTTTCCCTGATCTCGGCACAGCAAGTGCTGCGACGCCTGGTCCATTTGAATATGAGTTCACGTTACCCATGTCTTGGGCAGAGCGTCGCGAAGTTTTAGCAAGGGATCCTCTGGCCGCAGTGGATGGTTTTCGCGTGCTCACACATTTAATGTTGAAGCACCTTTTTGGTGTGCGTATTTGTCCTTTTTGTCCTGATTGCAATCGCTTTTGTGGCTTAGAGCCCTGTCAAGACTTACGCGGCAGCAATGCAGAGACAAGCGGCGGAATTTTGGGGCGCGTAGATGCTGTCTACATTTCCTTAGAGGCGCAAAAGAGCACAGGTGGTCAGCATGGGCACATGCAAGTGTTTGTTCAATGTCTGCATCAGCATACCTCGCTGGCAGAAATTTTTGAATTGTCACGTCCGCGCCTTGACGCTTTGCGTCGGGAATACGAAGCATATAACGCCCATGTGTGCCACGCTACCTATGCGGGCCAGTCCCTTGCCGGCATGGATGCGCGAATTGCAGCTGCTGAAGCGTCATGGCCATCGCATGAGCACGATGTGACTATGACCCAGCTGCCCGACTATCTCTTGCGTCGGGCTGCGGCAGCAGACGATCTAGAAGCAGAGGCGACCGAATGGCGAAGACAGTACTTAGAAAACGACGTTGTCCAATTGCAGCTTCTAAAACAGCATCACTACCACCCATACAATGAAGTCACGCAAGAACGCGTTCCACTAGCAGGGTGTCAAAAAAGTGATCGGCCCGGGTTGTGCAAGAGCGATTTTCCTCGCACCCAGTGGCTCTGCTCAGAAGCAACCGTGTTATGCCCCTGCAAACTCCAATTGCATGGTATGCCTGTTGGCGGACGGAACAATCGTTTAGGAGCTTTACATGGTCCTTGCGGGCACGAGTGGTTGAATGGTTGTGCACCGGCCATGTTAGCCGGATTGTGCGGTGCCAATTGTGATGTCCAAATTCCATATCGACTACCCTACGCCTGTCGAACCTGCGGGGACACCCTTACGACGCAAGAACGCCACGAGATTTCACTTGCGGCGCAAAGGGCACAAGACGCACAAACTGGGTATTGTGCGGATTATTGCTCCAAGAGTCAGCCTATGGGACACGGAGAAATCAAGGAATTTCAGAAAGGACATGAACAGTTGCATGCGCAACATGGTGGGAAAGCTTTGGACGATGTGGGCAAGCGACATGCAAACCGATTTCTAAGTGATGCATACCTAAAAGGTGTTGTGCGCGGGCAAGTGGAATGCTGTAACTTGCGCGCGTATCATCGCGAAAGTGCAGTAGTTGCAGCTGAGCGCATAGCTACAACAACATTTGAAAGTTTCCCTGGAGCTGCGTTTGCAGAGTTCGTAGCGATGTATCACAATGAAGCCGCTAGCACGTCAGCAACCAAGCGCGCCACCACAAAGTGGACACGGCGACAAGCCTCTGGTGTCCGACATCTAGGTGCTGTCGACATTGTGCAAGTTTACGGTCACCGACCTGTTGCGTCCGAAGTGTGGTGGTTGTCACCGTATGAATTTGTTGCGGAATGGGCGGTCACACTTGCCCGCGTGCCAACAACACAACGTGAATGGAATCACGAAGATAAGGCAAGTTGGGATGTGACCCTAACACCAGCTGGTATTCAAAAAATGCAGCGAGAAACGGACCCAGATAAGAAAATACAGTTGCAACCGGAACGCGATTACCAGCTAATAGTGTCATGGACACCCAATCGCATTGGTCTACAAGAGACCACCGCAACGAAACAGTTGCGACATCGTTGCTATCTTCAACGGCGTCTTCGCCCATGCTGCCCGCACTTTGAAAATCGCCCGTTCCTTTGCACAAGGACGGCCAACGAGAAGCGAACGCAAGATTGACGATGACCTATTTTCGAGCATGGACGTTGCAAGCACCTATGGCATCGGGAAATGTACCATTTGTCGGTCGTTTGAAAGCGGCAGCAGAAAGTTGGGTTGATGCGTTACGCATGTGGTTGACGCATCTCCCATGCGAAGACACAAAACACTACGTCGGTAACTTTCTTTCAGTGTACCGTGTACGCCCGAGCGGCGCAGAAGACGCAAACAGTGATGACAGTGGCATTGATGAGCCATTGCTCGTCACTGCGACTACACTTCCCACAGCACTACAAACATCTTTTCGAAAAACGGGACAACATCGAGCTACACGCACCACAGATCAACCAAAGGATGTTGACACCAAACTTCTTGCAAGTTACGAAGACGCGGCGGCGCGAGCTGCAACGACGTGGCAGCACAACTCCTACTGTGCGGCAAATGAAACTACACGCAATCCATTCGAAGCCCACGATCCGAAGGCGATCCGAAGAGGGTTGAAAGCATTAGAGCGCAAATGTAACAATACAAACGCAAAGACGGTCCACAACTCTCTGCCAAGCGCGTGTGAAATCGAAGCACGGGCAACAACACAGAAAATCGACCAATTTCGCCATGATCTAAGTCAGACAAAGCAGTGCAACCCAGAGCAGCTATGCTTCATTGAAACCGTTTGCGCGCGGATCAAGCACGAAGCAGCCACGGGGCAAGATCGAGGCGGCGCAGCCGAAACTAACACGGAGGCTCTTCGCTGGGCATTGCACGGCGGGCCAGGCACAGGCAAATCGTATGTGCTGAACATATTGCGCCGTGACTTGTTCGAAAAATGTCTTGGCTGGACTCCAGGCAAAGAATTTCAAGTTGTTGCGTTCCAAGCTGTCAATGCTGAACCCTTGGATGGTGAGACGATCCACAAAGCTCTCGGGCTGTCGTGGCACGGCAACGATCACAACGTTGCTGGCCAACGGATTCTCGATCTG
Source organism: Cladocopium goreaui (assembly GCA_947184155.2). Classification (NCBI taxonomy): domain Eukaryota; class Dinophyceae; order Suessiales; family Symbiodiniaceae; genus Cladocopium; species Cladocopium goreaui. The sequence goes on from CAMXCT020000413.1 coordinate 10,018, forward strand.
GCGCGGCAAGCCGTGCAGTGGCGCTGGCTTCTTCTCGACGAAATCAGCATGGTGAGTGCTGAGATGTTAGCGCGTCTCGAAGCTCGCTGTCGGCAACTTGTTTTAGATCTATCTGCCACAAAATATGGCAAACATACCCCTAACTGCATTGCGCCCTTCGGTGGCCTCAATGTCATTCTCTCAGGCGACCTGTGGCAGCTACCTCCACCACGTGGAACGTTTCTCGATCAAATTCCCTGGCACCTTGTGACAGGCGTCCCATTTAAGAAGTTGCCACTAAGCTTGCAAGGCCAGCAGATCGTATGGGCCTCCAGCGTACAAGGTGGCCTACACGGAGTTTCAGAACTAATACGGTGCGAACGAACGCAAGATGTCTGGTTGCAGGAGCTACAAGCCGAACTTCGCGTCGGACGCTTATCCGAAGACAACCATGCATTCCTACATGGCCGACCCACAGTTCCGGGAAGCTGGTGCGCAACAACACAGCAGCCTACCTGCGGAGAAAATGCATGCTATCGCTTGTACAAGCCCGGTTCCACAGCGACGACGATTCTCAAGTACGAATGTCGAATCTGTCACGCTGAACGGGAGACTAAGCGTTTAGTTGCAGTGGATCCAGACGATCCTCGGTTTGCGGAGGGTTTTACCTTGGCCCGAGGAATTTTCCATACGAACGGGGTGAAGTGCCACGTAAACAAATTGCGCGCGGAACAATGGGCGCGACAGCACGGGCAAGTCATTTACTATGCAGTGGCTATGGACAAAGTTTCATCGCGAGCTTTGCACGAGAAACCCGACATCGCCCACGACAAGCTCACGTGGCTGCAGCGCAGCGACGCCGACTGCGGCAACCGGTACGGCGTCCTGCCGCTGTGCGTTAGTATGCCAGTGCAAGCACGAGAGCATCTCTACCGAAAGGAGTTCAAGAGTTTGAAAGGGTGCCATGGAACAGTCTGCGGGTGGTCTCGCGTTGAAACAGACACAGCGTCGGCAGACGGAGCCACAATTTGGAACAAACTTCCTGAATATATTTTTGTGCGTTTTGAAACACGAACACGCTGGACAATTCCAGGAATCGATCAAGAGAACGTCTTCCCGGTCAGCGTGCAAAGTGGAATGTGGTTTTTGGACGCGGGCCGCGCCAACCCACAATTGAAAGTGACTCGTTACCAGTTTCCAATCGCGCCCGACTTCGCCGACACGTTCTACGGCGCGCAAGGAAGCACAATAGAGCCGGGCGTGATCGTCGACATGATCGGTGCTGACCCAATAGCGGCGTACATTGGGATGACACGCTGCCGCACACGGCAGAAGATCTTGATCTACCGACCGTTCCCGCTGGCGCCTTTTCAAGAAGGCCTGCCGCTGGGACGGCAACTTCTGCTGGACGTGTGGAAGCAGGAGCCGGTGGACTGGGATGCGTTGCGCAAGAAGTACTTGGATGAAAGGCCGTGCCACGAGTGTGGGGAGATGAAACGCAAAGACGCTTTCACCAAAGCGCAGTGGAAACAGGAGACCTATCGGGTCTGCAAAGAATGCACCGCGCAGAAGCGCGAGGCAGGAACACCTTACCGATGCACCCAGTGTGGCCTGTGGCACGCCGTGGCACACTTTGCGTCAAAGCACCAAAACCCGCGATGGAGCATGTATCGCGTTTGTCTGTCGTGTGATGCAAAAAAGCAATGTTTTTTATGCCAGACAAAGCAGACGAAAGAATACTTCAGCCATGTAGCTTGGCAAACGCGAGATCCCAAACGTCGATTGTGTTTGCAATGCCAGACCAAGACCCGCGGCTCTTGGAAATGCGCGGTCTGCCACCAGCGGCGGTCGCGGCACCACTTTTCCTACTTTATTTCCAGGCGGCCCTCTGTAAAAGAGGATGGAACGCAGACTTGCGACACATGCCACGCTGCGAAGATGCAGCATGCAGTCCGCAAGCGCGCTGCTGCTTCCAGTACAGCCCGCCTAGAGCCTCTCCGGAAAAGACTTCGCCGCAGACAAATTATCCAGGAGACATGGGAAGCAATCGCCGCAAACAAGAAAGCACGCGCACATGATCATTCGACAGATCCCGTGAAAATGCGCTCTGCTGACATGGCGTCGGCCGGCCGCTTGCAGGCAAGCAGTAGGGAAAAAACAGTTGCCGCGGCGCTGACGTGCGAAGAGAAAACCACAAATGAGGTTGCCACCGGTCAAAAAATGGATGCGGTCCATTCATCGACCCAGCCGCGTGCTGTAGGGCCCGACACAGCACCGCCACAACTGCACACATACATCTGCCCGTACTGTGCTAAGTCTGTACAAAGCCCCGTGGCAACAGGGCGCGTCGATCACCGCCGCAGTAAGGGCTGCGGCAAACAATTTCGCGTTGCCAATGGCCTGCTCGCAGGCCGCACATATTCGCATGCATGTCCAACATGCGGCACGGTGGTGCACTCAACACTGGCTTCCGGCCAAATTCGGGTAACGCATCGCAATCCCAGCGGCCGGCAGTGTCGCACACACCAGTGGCGCGTGCAGACCTGATGAAGTTTCCAGCTTAAGGTTGCCACACAGCACGGCAATGCCCCACATTGCTTTCCCTAATGTAACTTCTGAAACCCATAGAAAAGGATGATTTTAGCTACTTTTTCCTCCTGCTGCTGCTGCTCCTGCTCTTGCTACTCCTTCTGTTCAAAAGACAAGAAAAGTAGCCGTCTTCGAGCTTTCCAAGCTCAGAAACGGCGCCTCCGCCACACTCAAACAGCAGGGCCCTGAAGGACGGAAAAGCATCAAAATTGCGACCAAAAACTCCCTAATGTAACTTCTGAAACCCATAGAAAAGGATGATTTTTTAGCTACTTTTTCCTCCTGCTGCTGCTGCTGCTGCTCCTGCTCTTCCTACTCCTTCTGTTCAAAAGACAGCTCCCGAATGGGAATTTCCAAGCTCAGAACTGGCGGAGGCTCAAACAGCAGGGCCCTGAAGGACGGAAAAGCATCAAAATTGCGACCAAAAACTGCCTAATGTAACTTCTGAAACCCATAGAAAAGGATGATTTTTTAGTTACTTTTTCCTTCTGCTGCTGCTGCTCCTGCTCTTGCTGTTCCTTCTGTTCAAAAGACAGCTCCCGGATGGGAAAACACCATGGCAGTGAAGGACGGAAAAGCGTCAAAATTGCGACCAAAAACTCCCTAATTTCCAAGCTCAGAAACGGCGCCTCCGCCACGCTCAAACAGCAGGGCCCTGAAGGACGGAAAAGCATCAAAATTGCGATAGAAAAGGATGATTTTAGCTACTTTTTCCTCCTGCTGCTGCTGCTCCTGCTTTTGCTACGCCTTCTGTTCAAAAGACAAGAAAAGTAGCCGTCTTCTAGCTTTCCAAGCTCAGAAACGGCGCCTCCGCCACGCTCAAACAGCAGGGCCCTGAAGGACGGAAAAGCATCAAAATTGCGACCAAAAACTCCCTACTGTAACGTCTGAAACCCATAGAAAAGGATGATTTTTTAGCTACTTTTTCCTCCTGCTGCTGCTGCTGCTCCTGCTCTTGGTACTCCTTCTGTACAAAAGACAGCTCCCGGATGGGAATTTCCAAACTCAGAAACGGCGCCTCCGCCACGCTCAAACAGCAGGGCCCTGAAGGACGGAAAAGCATCAAAATTGCGACCAAAAACTGCCTAATGTAATTTCTGAAACCCATAGAAAAAGGATGATTTTTTAGTTACTTTTTCCTTCTGCTGCTGCTGCTCCTGCTCTTGCTGCTCCTTCTGTTCAAAAGACAGCTCCCGGATGGGATTCAAAAGACAGCTCCCGGATGGGAAAACACCATGGCAGTGAAGGACGGAAAAGCGTCAAAATTGCGAACAAAAACTCCCTAATTTCCAAGCTCAGAAACGGCGCCTCCGCCACGCTCAAACAGCAGGGCCCTGAAGGACGGAAAAGCATCAAAATTGCGACCAAAAACTGCCGAATGTAACTTCTGAAACCCATAGAAAAGGATGATTTTAGCTACCTTTTCCTCCTGCTGCTGCTGCTCCTACTCTTGCTACTTCTGTTCAAAAGACAAGAAAAGTAGCCATCTTCTAGCTTTCCAAGCTCAGAAACGGCGCCTCCGCCACGCTCAAACAGCAGGGCCCTGAAGGACGGAAAAGCATCAAAATTGCGACCAAAAACTGCCTAATGTAACTTCTGAAACCCATAGAAAAGGAGGATTTTTTAGCTACTTTTTCCTTCTGCTGCTGCTGCTCCTGCTCTTGCTGCTCCTTCTGTTCAAAAGACAGCTCCCGGATGGGAAAACACCATGGCAGTGAAGGACGGAAAAGCGTCAAAATTGCAACCAAAAACTCCCGCATGTAACTTCTGAAACCCATAGAAAAGGATTATTTTAGCTACTTTTTCCTCCTGCTGCTGCTGCTGCTGCTGCTGCTCCTGCTCTTGCTACTCCTTCTGTTCAAAAGACAGCTCCCGGATGGGAATTTCCAAGCTCAAAAACGGCGCCTCCGCCACGCTCAAACAGCAGGGCCCTGAAGGACGGAAAAACATCAAAATTGCGACCAAAAACTGCCTAATGTAACTTCTGAAACCCATAGAAAAGGATGATTTTTTAGTTACTTTTTCCTTCTGCTGCTGCTGCTCCTACTCTTGCTGCTCCTTCTGTTCAAAAGGCAGCTCCCGGATGGGAAAACACCATGGCAGTGAAGGACGGAAAAGCGTCAAAATTGCGACCAAAAACTCCCTAATTTCCAAGCTCAGAAACGGCGCCTCCGCCACGCTCAAACAGCAGGGCCCTGAAGGACGGAAAAGCATCAAAATTCCGATGAAAAGGATGATTTTAGCTACTTTTTCCCCTCCTGCTGCTGCTCCTGCTTTGCCAACTTCTGTTCGAAAGATAATAAAATAGCCGTCCTTCTAGCTTTCCTTCCCAAGCTCAGAAACGGCGCCCCCTTCCCCACCTCCGCCAACGCTCAAACAGCGGGCCCTGAAGACGAAATGCATCAAAATTGCTACCGACACTGCACTATTTAACTTCTGAAACCATAGAAAGGGATATTTTTTTTAGCTACTTTTTCCTTCCTCCTGCTTGCTGCTGCTGCTCCTGCTCTTGGTACCTCCTTCTGTTCAAAAAGACAGCTCCCGGATGGAATTTCCAGTTCAGAAGAACGGCGGCCTCGTCCGCCACGCTCCAAACAGCAGGCCCTGAATGACGGAAAAGCAATCAAAATTGCGACCAAAACGCCTAATTTACTTTCTGAAACCCATAGAAAAGGATGATTTTTTAGTTACTTTTTCCTTCTGCTGCTGCTGCTCCTGCTCTTGCTGCTCCTTCTGTTCAAAAGACAGCTCCCGGATGGGAAAACACCATGGCAGTGAAGGACGGAAAAGCGTCAAAATTGCGATCAAAAACTCCCCAATTTCCAAGCTCAGAAACGGCGCCTCCGCCACGCTCAAACAGCAGGGCCCTCAAGGACGGAAAAGCATCAAAATTGCGACCAAAAACTCCCGAATGTAATTTCTGAAACCCATAGAAAAGGATGATTTTTTAGCTACTTTTTCCTCCTGCTGCTGCTGCTGCTCCTGCTCTTGCTACTCCTTCTGTTCAAAAGACAGCTCCCGGATGGGAATTTCCAAGCTCAGAAACGGCGCCTCCGCCACGTTCAAACAGCAGGGCCCTGAAGGACGGAAAAGCACCAAAATTGCGACCAAAAAGTGCCTAATGCAACTTCTGAAACCCATAGAAAAGGATTATTTTATTGTTACTTTTTCCTTCTGCTGCTCCTGCTCTTGCTGCTTCTTCTGTTCAAAAGACAGCTCCCGGACTCAGAAACGGCGCCTCCGCCACGTTCAAACAGCAGGGCCCTGAAGGACGGAAAAGCATCAAAATTGCGACCAAAAAGTGCCTAATGCAACTTCTGAAACCCATAGAAAAGGATTATTTTTTAGTTACTTTTTCCTTCTGCTGCTGCTGCTCCTGCTCTTGCTGCTCCTTCTGTTCAAAAGACAGCTCCCGGATGGGAAAACACCATGGCAGTGAAGGACGGAAAAGCGTCAAAATTGCGACCAAAAACTCCCTAATTTCCAAGCTCAGAAACGGCGCCTCCGCCACGCTCAAACAGCAGGGCCTTGAAGGACGGAAAAGCATCAAAATTGCGACCAAAAACTGCCTAATGTAACTTCTGAAACCCATAGAAAAGGATGATTTTAGCTACCTTTTCCTCCTGCTGCTGCTGCTCCTGCTCTTGCTACTTCTGTTCAAAAGACAAGAAAAGTAGCCATCTGCTAGCTTTCCAAGCTCAGAAACGGCGCCTCCGCCACGCTCAAACAGCAGGGCCCTGAAGGACGGAAAAGCATCAAAATTGCGACCAAAAACTGCCTAATGTAACTTCTGAAACCCATAGAAAAGGATGATTTTTTAGCTACTTTTTCCTTCTGCTGCTGCTGCTCCTGCTCTTGCTGCTCCTTCTGTTCAAAAGACAGCTCCCGGATGGGAAAACACCATGGCAGTGAAGGACGGAAAAGCGTCAAAATTGCAACCAAAAACTCCCGCATGTAACTTCTGAAACCCATAGAAAAGGATTATTTTAGCTACTTTTTCCTCCTGCTGCTGCTGCTGCTCCTGCTCTTGCTACTCCTTCTGTTCAAAAGACAGCTCCCGGATGGGAATTTCCAAGCTCAAAAACGGCGCCTCCGCCACGCTCAAACAGCAGGGCCCTGAAGGACGGAAAAACATCAAAATTGCGACCAAAAACTGCCTAATGTAACTTCTGAAACCCATAGAAAAGGATGATTTTTTAGTTACTTTTTCCTTCTGCTGCTGCTGCTCCTGCTCTTGCTGCTCCTTCTGTTCAAAAGACAGCTCCCGGATGGGAAAACACCATGGCAGTGAAGAACGGAAAAGCGTCAAAATTGCGACCAAAAACTCCCTAATTTCCAAGCTCAGAAACGGCGCCTCCGCCACGCTCAAACAGCAGGGCCCTGAAGGACGGAAAAGCATCAAAATTTCGATAGAAAAGGATGATTTTAGCTACTTTTTCCTCCTGCTGCTGCTGCTCCTGCTCTTGCTACTTCTGTTCGAAAGACAAGAAAAGTAGCCGTCTTCTAGCTTTCCAAGCTCAGAAACAGCGCCTCCGCCACGCTCAAACAGCAGGGCCCTGAAGGACGGAAAAGCATCAAAATTGCGACCGAAAACTGCCTAATGTAACTTCTGAAACCCATAGAAATGGATGATTTTTTAGCTACTTTTTCCTCCTGCTGCTGCTGCTGCTGCTGGTCCTGCTCTTGGTACTCCTTCTGTTCAAAAGACAGCTCCCGGATGGGAATTTCCAAGCTCAGAAACGGCGCCTCCGCCACGCTCAAACAGCAGGGCCCTGAAGGATGGAAAAGCATCAAAATTGCGACCAAAAACTGCCTAATGTAACTTCTGAAACCCATAGAAAAGGATGATTTTTTAGTTACTTTTTCCTTCTGCTGCTGCTGCTCCTGCTCTTGCTGCTCCTTCTGTTCAAAAGACAGCTCCCGGATGGGAAAACACCATGGCAGTGAAGGACGGAAAAGCATCAAAATTGCAACCAAAAACTGCCTAATGTAACTTCTGAAACCCATAGAAAAGGATTATTTTAGCTACTTTTTCCTCCTGCTGCTGCTGCTGCTCCTGCTCTTGCTACTCCTTCTGTTCAAAAGACAAGAAAAGTAGCCATCTTCTAGCTTTCCAAGCTCAGAAACGGCGCCTCCGCCACGCTCAAACAGCAGGGCCCTGAAGGACGGAAAAGCATCAAAATTGCGACCAAAAACTGCCTAATGTAACTTCTGAAACCCATAGAAAAGGATGATTTTTTAGCTACTTTTTCCTTCTGCTGCTGCTGCTCCTGCTCTTGCTGCTCCTTCTGTTCAAAAGACAGCTCCCGGATGGGAAAACCCATAGAAAAGGATGATTTTTTAGCTACTTTTTCCTTCTGCTGCTGCTGCTCCTGCTCTTGCTGCTCCTTCTGTTCAAAAGACAGCTCCCGGATGGGAAAACACCATGGCAGTGAAGGACGGAAAAGCGTCAAAATTGCGACCAAAAACTCCCTAATGTAACTTCTGAAACCCATCGAAAAGGATTATTTTAGCTACTTTTTCCTCCTGCTGCTGCTGCTGCTCCTGCTCTTGCTACTCCTTCTGTTCAAAAGACAGCTCCCGGATGGGAATTTCCAAGCTCAAAAACGGCGCCTCCGCCACGCTCAAACAGCAGGGCCCTGAAGGACGGAAAAACATCAAAATTGCGACCAAAAACTGCCTAATGTAACTTCTGAAACCCATAGAAAAGGATGATTTTTTAGCTACTTTTTCCTCCTGCTGCTGCTGCTCCTGCTCTTGCTGCTCCTTCTGTTCAAAAGACAGCTCCCGGATGGGAAAACACCATGGCAGTGAAGAATGGAAAAGCGTCAAAATTGCGACCAAAAACTCCCTAATTTCCAAGCTCAGAAACGGCGCCTCCGCCACGCTCAAACAGCAGGGCCCTGAAGGACGGAAAAGCATCAAAATTTCGATAGAAAAGGATGATTTTAGCTACTTTTTCCTCCTGCTGCTGCTGCTCCTGCTCTTGCTACTTCTGTTCGAAAGACAAGAAAAGTAGCCGTCTTCTAGCTTTCCAAGCTCAGAAACGGCGCCTCCGCCAGGCTCAAACAGCAGGGCCCTGAAGGACGGAAAAGCATCAAAATTGCGACCGAAAACTGCCTAATGTAACTTCTGAAACCCATAGAAAAGGATGATTTTTTAGTTACTTTTTCCTTCTGCTGCTGCTGCTCCTGCTCTTGCTGCTCCTTCTGTTCAAAAGACAGCTCCCGGATGGGAAAACACCATGGCAGTGAAGGACGGAAAGCATCAAAATTGCGACCAAAAACTCCCTAATGTAACTTCTGAAACCCATAGAAAAGGATGATTTTAGCTACTTTTTCCTCCTGCTGCTGCTGCTGCTCCTGCTCTTGCTACTCCTTCTGTTCAAAAGACAAGAAAAGTAGCCATCTTCTAGCTTTCCAAGCTCAGAAACGGCGCCTCCGCCACGCTCAAACAGCAGGGCCCTGAAGGACGGAAAAGCATCAAAATTGCGACCAAAAACTGCCTAATGTAACTTCTGAAACCCATAGAAAAGGATGATTTTTTAGCTACTTTTTCCTTCTGCTGCTGCTGCTCCTGCTCTTGCTGCTCCTTCTGTTCAAAAGACAGCTCCCGGATGGGAAAAAACCATGGCAGTGAAGGACGGAAAAGCATCAAAATTGCGACCAAAAACTCCCTAATGTAACTTCTGAAACCCATAGAAAAGGATTATTTTAGGAAACCTATAATAGTAGTAGTATAGCTGTAGCTGCTGCACAGACTTTTGCTGCTGCTGCTGCTGGCTCCCGGATGGAAAACACCTTGGAAAAAATCACCTGCCGGCAGGAAAACACCATGCCTCTGAAGGACGGAGAAGCCCCAAAATTGCACCCCGAAAATGCCTAACGTCTGAAACCCATAATAGTAGTAGTATAGCTGTAGCTGCTGCTATGTATGCATTTTGGCTACCTTTTCCTCCTGCTGCTGCACAGACTTTTGCTGCTACTGCTGCTGGCTCCCGGATGGAAAACACCATGAAAAAAAACACCTGCCGGCAGGAAAACACCATGCCTCTGAAGGACGGAGAAGCTCCAAAATTGCACCCCGAAAATGCCTAACGTAACTTCTGAAACCCATAATATAGTACTAGTATCAGACACGTAACTTCTGAAACCCATAATAGTAGTAGTATAGCTGTAGCTGCTGCTATGTATGCATTTTGGCTACCTTTTCCTCTTGCTGCTGCACAGACTTTTGCTGCTGCTGCTGCTGCTGGCTCCCGGATGGAAAACACTATGAAAAAAATCACCTGCCGGCAGGAAAACACCATGCCTCTGAAGGACGGAGAAGCCCCAAAATTGCACCCCGAAAATGCCTAACGTAACTTCTGAAACCCATAGAAAATGAATTTTGGCTACCTTTTCCTCCTGCTGCTGCAGACGCTTTTGCTGCTACTGGTGCCTGTTGGACTTACTGCTGCTGCCTGCTGCTGCCTGCTGCTGCCTGCTGCTGGTGCTGCTGCTGGTGGCTGCTGCTGCTGCTGTGGTGCTGCGGTGGTGCTGCTGTGGTGCTGCTGTTGTGCTACGGCAATCAAACAGCTTCCAAAGCAAGAAACAGCTACTGCTGCTGCTGCTGCTGCCTAATTATGTAGACTAAAGACTATACACTATAGGCTGCTGCCTGCTGCGTGCTGCTGCCTGCTGCTGCCTGCTGCTGCCTGCTCCTGCCTGCTAAGTCCCCCAGCAAAGGGTCATGGTTTGTTGTTGTTGGTTGTTGTTTCCTGTCGTTTGTTGTTGTTTGGTGTTATTTGTTATTGTTGTTTGCTGCAACTCAGGGCAGGAAGGGCAACCCAAGGAGCCCCACGTACTTCGAGGAGACTCCGGGAAGGACCCCCCACCGGTGAAACAAAAACCCCGGAGTCAAGGAATCGAGGTACGTGACCGGTGGGAGGGGGACCCAAGAGAGTCCCCCGGCAAAGGGTCATGGTGTGTTGTTGTTGGTTGTGGTTGTTGTTGTTGTTGGTGGTGGTGGTGGTGGTGGTGGTGGTATTGTTGTTGTTGTTGTTGTTGTTGTTGTTGTTGTTGTTGTTGTTGTTGTTGTTGTTGTTGTTGTTGTTGTTGTTGTTGTTGTTGGTTTGTTGTTGTTTGGTGTTTGGTGTTATTTGTTATTGTTGTTTGCTGCAACTCAGGGCAGGAAGGGCAACCCAAGGAGCCCCACGTACTTCGAGGAGACTCCGGGAAGGACCCCCCACCGCTGAAACAAAAACCGGAGTCAAGGAATCGAGGTACGTGACCGGTGGGAGGGGGACCCAAGAGAGTCCCCCGGCAAAGGGTCATGGTGTGTTGTTGGTTGTGGTTGTGGTTGTGGTTGTGGTTTGTTGTTGTTGTTGTTGCTGTTGTTGTTGTTGTTGTTGTTGTGTGGTGTTGGTTGTTGGTGTTGGTGTTGTTGTTGTTGTTTGTTGTTGTTGTTGTTGTTGTTGTTTTTGTTGTTTGTTTGTTTGTTGTTGTTGTGTTGGTGTTGGTGTTGGTGTTGTTGTTGTTGTTGGTGGTGTTGTTGTTTGTTGTGTGTTGTTGTTGTTGTTGTTGTTGTTGTTGTTGTGTTGTTCTTGTTGTTGTTCTTGTTCTTGTTCTTGTTGTTGTTGTTCTTGTTCTTGTTCTTGTTGTTGTTCTTGTTGTTGTTCTTGTTGTTGTTCTTGTTGTTGTTGTTGTTGTTCTTGCTGCCTGCTGCTGCCTGCTGCTGCCTGCTGCTGCCTGGTAGTAAAAGTAGCAGTGCAGCACCTCTTCTTCCCTTACGCGCTCCCCCTTGCATCGGCCGGGGTCAGCGAATTATTATTATTCTTTCCTGGCAGCTGTGTCATAAACTCTTTTTCCCTTACGCACTGCGAATTATTATTATTCTTTCCTGGCAGCTGTGTCATAAACTCTTTTTCCCTTACGCACTCCCCCTTGCGTCTGCCGGGGTCGGCGGACATACATACATACATACATACATATATATATATATATGCATACATATACATATACATACATATGCACATATATATATATGTATATGTATAAATATGCATATCATGAACATTTTGTGCCATCTATCTCTGTCTTCCTGGAAGAATCTGATGATTTCAGGCTGGGGAGCTTGACGAGGCGGCTGAGGTCCCCCGCAGAATGGGAGCAGAATGGGTCTTGTTGACATTTTTGAGCAGTTTGAGATTCTGATGCTTCATTTATTTATCTATATATAATATATATATATTTTAATTTGAATATATGTATATATATATATTGATATATTTATTTATTTGTTTTTATTTGTTTTTATATATATAATATATTTACTTATTTATTTATATATATATTTGTATGATTATTTATTTTTATATATTTATTTATTTATTTCTAAATATGTATATATTATTTATATGATATATATTTATTTTTTCTTTAAATTTATTTTTTCTTTCTTTATTTATTATATATATATTTATTGTTGTTTAAAAAACATTTATTTATTTATTTATATATTTATATATTTTGCTTTATTCAGACTTTGGGCCACTTTCTGGTGAAATCTTGGCGGTCTTGAGATGCAAGGAGGTCGACGCAAGAAGGTCAAACACAGAATATGTAAAGGGGAGGATATGCTGAGACTTTGATTCTCAAGGCAGGAAGAGTCACATGAGATGCTTGGAAGGTGTTTCGCAAAGCCATTGCTTGCAGCTGCCGAGTTTTGGGAAAGCAGCATCCCCTGTCCTTGAAAGCCCAGAGCAATCTCGTTGCTTCTCAGCTGAATTAAATCCCCATCAAATTCCTTTGGTGCAATGATGTCAACAATTGGATGGCCACTTTTTTCCACGGCCTTCCAATCCCACAATGGATGTGAGAGAAAGCATGCTTACACTGCTTGCAGCATCCCCAACAGTTTTGGACCAAACCATGGCCTCTCCTCAGAATTCTCAGGTGAATCCATTGATTCTGCTGTGATTCCCAGGTGATCCTCCATCAGCTGGGGAAGTTGACTGAAGCCAAGCAGCTGCAAGGCGAGTTGGTGCCCCTCCTGGAGCAACGTTTTGGGTCGACGGCGCCGTCGACCAGTGCCATGGCAATGCTGATGACAAGGACGACAAGGACTTCATTAAGGGCGAATCTTAACCACGCACCGCAACGAATAGGGGTTTTATTAATCATAGGGGGAGAGGAGGGGTTGAACTGGTTGAATCCCCACTGAGGGAAAGCAGTGGAGTTCTTGACTTTGCTCGAGAAGGAGTCATTTGGCAAAAAGCGAAAGAGCCTTGGAGGTGCATCAGAGAGCAGACTTTGCAGTGCCCAAGAGATCACATGGCAGGATATGGCTCGACCTTTCCCACTGAGGAGAGATCAGCTTGAAATCCCCAAGAAGTCAACAGTCTTCACAACACATTTTTACTACATTTTGTTGTTGCTAAACTTTGATCTCAGGAATGCCAGCCCTCACAGACAGCGGCGCGGCAAAAGGTTGCGTTGCTCATCCCTGTGCCATGTGCAACCGGTACCGAGCAGCAGGTTTATCCACAGCCGTTGGGGGTCTGCGCTTTCGCCCAGGTCCGCTTTTTGGCACGTGGAAAGGGCCAAAGCAATGGCTGGTGCTTGAAGGCCCAAGGTGGGCCTAAGCGGCTATACTGACCTGAGATATCAACACATCCAAGACCTCACGCCATGCCGTTGGGAAAGTACTGGTAATCTCCGAAATTGATCTAACCGAGAGTCTTGGCCGGAACCGGCTGTATGCCGTGGTAGAGATCACAATTTACCACAGATTTCCCCCTAATTATATACGTCAACCCAGTCCATGAGAGGGAGTGCATTCAAAGATGGGGCACCGCAGGTCGTTACAAGGGCTACACCTCTGCGCCAGGAAACAATGTGACAGTGGGAGCCTCTATCCACCTCTTCATGGGCTCGGTTGGAGCAGGGAGCACATGATTGGAGTGTCAGACTAATAATTATTTATTATCATCCAACATCCACTTTTTTTTGAATGTTGTGTGTTGTTTGGAGACATCCATTCGTTGAGGAGTTCGGTGTCCGGTTCGGTTTGAGTTCTTCATGGGCTCAAGCCCTCCAATTGAATCTGAGGCAGTCTAGCTGTAAAAACCACGGGAGGTCGCTGGAAAGTTGCGAAGTTTCAAAGGCAGCTTGGTTCTGGGCATTGCAGCCATGTCATGTTGTGAACCCAGCGGGACGATGGAATTTCCTTGATGATTTGCCCATTGAAACACCTCATCTCTAAGGGGGGTTAGGGCTAGGGATTTCCCTTTGCCAGTGAGGAACGGAGGGTCTGACTGGATTCAAGCTTGCACATCCCGCCGCCGAGAGGTCAATGGAATGGTCGAACTGCAACTGGCAGATGACTCGATCAGAAAAGATGGAGGACACCGATGGGTTCCACCTTAAATTTTGTGTGTGGAGCGGCGTGGCCCCGGCTATGCGGCTATGCTCCTCTGAAGCCGCAATGTTCTGAAACTTGAGCAACACCCTACTGGAAGGTGGGTGGACGTCTTATGTTTCAGACTAGATGAGCTATTTGTGGACGTTGGCCAACCCATGTTCATCAAGAGAGTGTTTCAGACCCACATGGCGGGGTTTGCTCACCCGCTGTTGTGACTCATGTAGCTGTAGCTGGTGGCTGATCAAAATCAGTTCAGACATTCAAACGCAAAACATCCAAACACGGTGCCCCAAAGCCCATCGAATCATTGGGGCCCCTTTATTAAAGCAAGGACCCATAACTTGGATGATTTTGGGTAGCCCATTGACATGTGAATCCTCCAACCACAATGGCAGCCATGGCAGCCTCTCGATGTGTTGGCTTTGTGGGCCTTGGGAGTATGGGCTCAGGCAGGGAACTCAGTGACTTCAGACGGTGCACCCCAGTTACTAAGTTGGTAGCAAGATGTAAGAACCATGCTTAGTCATGGTTGGGTTCACCCAGTTGAACCCGGGTGCAAGGCATGGCAGCCAACTTGGTAGCGAGACTAGGGGCGTCAACAGACAAGGCCAGAACCAGTTCCTGAAGTGTTTCTTTGCAGCCAATTTCGGACACGGATGATGTACATCGACAGACAGACAGACAGACAGGCAGACAGACAGACAGACAGATAGATAGAGTAAATTATGGCGACATACTTATGACTTATGTTTTTTTGACTTATTTTTTTTGGGGCACATGCACACACGCGAATTGTACATATTGTATTTCAAGTTTCCACATTGCTCCACCAGCGCCGACCAGGCGCTCCCTTCGCGCCCGCGCCTTCTTTTGTTCGACGCTCGCCCTGAAGCGGTGGACCGCCTACTCGCGGCAAACACTGCCGCCATGACACGGCGGGCTTCCAGCTACTGGGAAGAACATTTCAACAAGAAAAAAGTAAGGGATTCACATTGCGATTGCAAGGGATGGCACCTTTCCGAAGACTTTTTGCAACATTTTTTAGGGTTTGACCAGACAAATTTTTGATTTTGAGGCGCCCCAAAGAGGGGATCCAACGGGCAGGTTTTAGTCAACGAGCAATATCAGAGAGTTGCAACCGTAAGTTGGGAGACTTGCTAAGAAGACAGCTCCTTGGTGGCTTCTTGCCTTTTCCATGTTCATCCCTACCTCGGTGAATGATCCCAACGACTTTCCAATTTTTCAGGGTTCAAACCACCAACCGAAGTGAAACTCCCCTTTCTCGGGAGTTTTGTATGTGGGTTGCCCAAGATTCCACCCTAAACCAGCCGAGGCTTGGAGGCTCTGGCGGCCGAGTGTGGCATGATTCTTCTCTGTTTACCAGATGGCGCGGTGGTGAAACGCACCGTGCAGGCCATGGTCTCCTCTTTGCAACCAGGACGGAGACGCGGCGAAGCCTTCAGTGAAGAAGATATCTAGCAATCTGTGCCATAGATTCGTGTCCGAGTTCAACAACCTTTTGGCAAATTATATATATGCGACCAGAGATGCCGAAACCATTTTCAAATCTTGGAAAAAGGCAGAGCAAGGAAGGTGGGTCAACGTTTGATTGTTTTCTGTCTGTTCCAGCTGTATTCCCATTCCCCTAATATTCAATACCACCCACATGGGCTTTTAAGATCTTTTAAGTGAATAGATCCAATACATAACCAGGGTTGGGGGGTATTTAATGTTAGGGGAAATGGCTTCAGGATCACTCGTGGTGGACAATAGCACCACTTCACCTGCAACGGCCCGGGAAACTTCGCAGCTTTTGTCGGAACGAGGCGTGAGGGTTGGTAGTCTGATTGGGGTCAGCTTTCTTGCCCTACAAGTTTTGCATAATTTTGCCAGAAATTGGAAAATAGAATTAAGAAAGTGGACACACCAGCTCAAAAGTCATATGTTCTTTTCTTTCCGGCCAAAGTTTTTGGAACCCCAGGGATCCAATCCTATTCAAATCCAATATGATTGGAGGTTCCAATCACATTCTCACCATGGTCTTGGCCTTATGTGATTCGCAGGAAATCCTCGGATCCCCAGCATAAGATTAAGTCATCTCGTGGGGAAGGTTTTTCCAGGGTAAGACCTTCCCACGATATCCCACGATGATTAACCGTCGGCATTGGACATTTTAAGACCTTAGGCAAGTTTTCCCTTAAGAACTCACAAATCATTTCTTTCCTGAGCGCCTCCTCTGGTTGGAAAATCACCCAGTTATCGTTCGATGATTTCCCAGCTATAAAACACATTTAGTGCGGGGATTTCCCCGCCATGCTTGACCAGAGGGTAAGCCATTGTTGTTCTGACGAATTCCAGGTTTCCAACTTTTCTGATATTCCAACTTTTACCCATCTAACCCCTAGGTTAGTTATATCCTATTATGTATTATATACCCCGATTATTTGATTGGAATAAGAAGTGTTTACTGGTATGCCCAGTATATTATACACACTATTATTTACCCCATTATCATTATTATACTACTATTATCCTATCATCATACTATCATTATCAGTAATTATCACATACCCTGTTCATATTAATATAATTATAATATATATATATATATAGATGTAAACATATACCGATATACCCTAGGCCCTATGGTTGGGTTATCAACCAACCCACCCCTCCGGCGATGGCACTCGAGGCATCGCTTTCCTGGACGCGCCCGTCACCGGTGCGCCACAGCGGGCCAGCGATGGCACGCTGACGGTCATGGCGCCTCAGCTGTTACGTGAAGTCACGAAAGAATACGAAAGAGGTGCCAGGTGCAGGCTAGGAAGATCTAGGAAGTTCCAAAATTTGGGAGGTATAAAGGTATAATGGGATAGGATACCTTGACTATATTGTAGGCTAGGAAATCCATCACTAGACAAAGAAGTTCCAGTCATTGTGCACATCCAAGTTATGCCGTTATGCCAACAGAAGGGGGGCGATATCACTCCAAGGTCGGAGGATGTGAGAAGCGCTTAGAAGAAGCCCGGCCGGTCCTTAGCAGCTTCGCATCGAAGGTGCTGCACATGGGAGCCACCGGCAATGGTCAACTTTCCAAAGCTCTTAATAATTGCCTGGCGCCCCGGTGTTGGGAAAAATCTAAGCTCTCTACTCCGGCGCAGAACTGCTCACTTTGCGAAAGTGAGTGGACATAAAAAAACCTTTGTGAGGTGATGGGGATTTGAAAACAGCAATAATGGTTAATCATGGTTGATATTTGGTTCACCATGGTTAACCCATAAAATATGGTGGATAATCATGGTTAAGAATGGTTGATAATGGTGAATAATGGTCGATATTTGGATAGATATCCCATTATCAACCATTGTTAACCATCTATGGAACCATTCTGGGAATCATAGACTTCTCCCAGCCACCAAGTTTTGGAGTGAGAAACTGCGAGCCATAGTGGGTATGGCTGCGCCAAGGAAGAGATGTTATCAATGCTTTTGTCATGGTTCATAATGGTTACTAATGTCCTTATGCTTACTATTTTTTGCCAGTAAAGCATCGACTTTTTGCCACTCTATCATCGTTTATGATCCATCCTTTGATCCATCGAGGTATATGTAGATTTCCTTCTTCACACAGACCCAAATATGTGATATATATATAATCCCATTCTATGACCAGCTATGGTTGGTTTACTTCCCATTTCTAGATGCTTTTTGCGTGAAAATCACGCGTTTCTTTTGGGGGGGTTGGGTGATCTATATCCATGCCAAATGGAGGTTTCTTAAAATAGGGGATCCCCAAGTCACCGTGGGTTTCAATACGAAGTCATGGTCATCCATGACTGGATGAATTGGGGGTACCCATATGACTTCGGAAATATCCAAATCACCATCTATGGTTCCATAGATGGTTAACAATGGTTGATAATGGGATCTACATCGAAATATTAACCATTATTCACCATTATCAACCATTCTTAACAATGATTATCCACCATTTTATGGGTTAACCACGGTGAACCACATAGGTTTCGTCAGCGAGGTTTGTACAACATCAGCTGTGCGGCCATGGCCGAGCTGCTGCCCTTTGCGGCCCGAGCCCAGCTGCCGCTGGAGGAGTTTGTGGAGGTGGTGAGCTCGGGCACCGGCCAGCGGCTTGGTGAATCGCCTGGGAGGACTGGTGGCTGCCTGGCTAGGATTTCTGGGTGGTTTGCCCGGATGGAAATCGGTTGAGTTTCAAAAGGTTTCAAGATGGTTTCACTGCGACAACCTGAGTTGGAATCTGACCAATGTAGTTCGGCCCCACTGATATGTGGTTGTACTCCCAGTTGGTCTCCGGCACTTTTAAATCAATTTGAATCTGATTGTTGTGATACCCTCTGGTAAACAAACATAGCTATTGAAAATGGCCATTTACAGGGATCTTCCCTTTGAAAATTGTGATTTTCCATAGTTATGTAAACGTTTACCAGAGGGTAAACATCGTTTGAACTTGAATCCGCTTCTCTTCTCCCAGGTCTTTTGGTTTCAATCAATGGGCCCCACGGATCCTGAAGCGCAACTTGGTGATGAACAACATCCTTTTTGGTGGAAGGAAGATGGACTCAAAGGAAGATAAACTCTATACCCTCTGGTTATTTAACATAGCCATGGAAAATGGTCCATTTAAAGATGGTTTACCTATATATTAAAAATGGTGATTTTCCATGGCTATGTTAAATAACCAGAGGGTACTACTATACATCTACACAGGAACTCAAAGTGCTCTGCAAGGGGATCATAGATTTCCATCGAAGATGATCTGCGGATCACATCGTGTGTTCTGACTTGAGCAGTTTCGAAAAAACTCAGTTGGTTGATGATGAGTTTGGGGGCCATTTTCCGCGATATACTGCGGATTACCAGGGTTACCACAATAAGCTGGGAACCCCTATGAATTTTCAAATCTTGTTTGGACACTGCGTATATGAATCTCCCAAGTGTCCAACCCCAAAACATGGCCAAAAAAGACAATACTTAAATCAACTTTGAACCCCGTTGGTTTGGGGTTTCTTTAAAAAAATAAATAAATGCATACCAACCAACCAAAAACCACAAAACCGGGGAGGCGAGTTTGAAGCGCCAAAGCATGGCTTTCCGATGGGCTCCGCCTTCAAAGACTTTGAGACGTTGCAGGAGGCCTTTTCCAACGAAGGCTGGCGCGAAGTGATCCACGGAACACCGTGGATCTGAAGGTTTCTGGAGCGACAAATAGAGACAGCTTTCACCTCACTGGGAATCATGGTTAGTAAGGGAAATCATCCCCAAATGGCCCAACATTTCAGGTTAGTGAAATACTATAATTTACCCAGGGATATGGATGAATGATGGATGGATAGATAGATGCCAAATAACCTACTCTATAGTCTGAGTCTCTGAGTGGAGCACAAGATTTTCAATTCACGAATCCATGGATTTGAGGATGACCCTATGCAGAGACTGTCACTGCGGCTTGAGGGTCATCCCATGTGCTGTGTGCGATATATAAATGGGGCCGGAGCTTGGACATTTTATGAAGGGAAGACATCTCGAAGACATTGGTAAAATGGTAAAACATGTGCTGTGTGCGATATATAAATGGGGCCGGAGCTTGGACATTTTATGAAGGGAAGACATCTCGAAGACATTGGTAAAATGGTAAAACTGCCTGTAAGCTTGCAGAGTTGGCAGTCATTCCTGGGCTAGCGGATCATATCCCCAAGTTTGGTAAGTTTTGGTTCACCAGTTTACAGTATATCTTTTCAATCATCTACGGTTTATATAATTCACACACACACATATATATATATAATATATATATATATATGTATCAATGTCAATATCTGGTTGGTGGTTTGGAACATGGCTTTTATCTTTCCATATATTGGGAATTTCATCATACCAACTGACGAACTCCATCATTTTTCAGAGGGGTTAGCAGCAACCACCAACCAGATTATTATTAACCATCATTAACCATATATTAACCATATATTAACCAGTATATCAACCAGTATATTAACCAGTATATTAACCAGTTGAAACCACTAAATGTCAATATACACTATCATTCTGAAATATAGTGGTAATCACACGCACACACACACAACCCTTTGGCTTCCTTGGATAGTGTGAAAGGTGTCACTCGCTCCGCAGTCTGGCTTCTATGTGGAGGTAAGACAGGTAATTGGGACCCCTCTTTTGTGGGAGTCCCTGGCAGGCGGCCAGGGGTTCATCTCCTGACTGCTGTTAGTCCAGGGGTTCCTGCAAGAAGAGGACTAGAAAGGTCTAGGGCGTGCGGAGCCATGGCAAGCCCCGAGGCTTGGAGGAAGACGGGCCGTAAGGCCGCTGAGGCTCACTGGGTTGGACTAAGCCCAGGAGAGCTGGTTGAAATTGTGGTCTACAATGACCAGGGGCAGATGCAGGGGACTATCCTGGTCGAGCTGTTGCGAGAATATGAAGATCCCGCCCATGAAGGACGATCATGGCTGGGAAAAATCCATGCCTGCCAAGATGACTACTTCGCCTGGTGGGTGTCCACCACTTATGATCAAGGAGAAGCAGGCATCCACTTTTGTGGTCGTCGTGGAGACCACTGTTCAGTGCGGACTCCCTTTAGGGACGTTCTACACGTAGACGTGTTCCGGATGCTGCCTGGAGACTCAGCCCTCTCCCTTCCTTGGCTCTCCGAAGACCAGAAGAATCTCGTCACACAATTGCTGAAGGCTTCTGGGCCTCCACCGCCAGGCTCGGGGCAAGTCCCTGGGGCTGGTGCTGGAGAGCCTGGGGGCCGGGGCAAAGTGGAAGGAGGCGAGCCAGGAATTAGAGGCCTGGCTGCAGCCTTGGCCGGCGGAGAAAGGGAATCGGACGCTGGAGAAGTGGAGAACGAGCCCAAGGAGAAAAAGACGAAAAAGAGAAAAGCTGGCCGCGAGAAAGACGAGGACTATGGACAAGGGCTTCAAGAAAAAATTGCAAAGCGGAGCCCGCCTAATGTGGGAGCATCGGCCTTGCGACTGAAGCTGAAGAAGAAGAAGGCCTCAAAGAAGAAAAAGAACAAGGACAAAAAGAAGACAAGCTCCAGCAGCGAGTCCTCAGATCGATCTGACTCGCTTTTTCAACTGGCCGCCCTGCCCGCAGGCACAGAGAAGATCCACCGGCTTCACGAGGAGAGACCGGGGACTCTGGCGAATCTCACCCTCCTGAAGTTTCAGGAGATCTTGGAGAGAACCGTCGGGTTGAGCAGGGGAACGGCCGAGAACCCGCAAGAAGAGAGCCTGCCACCGGTCGCACGGGGCTACCTCACACAGATCCTGTTGACGAGGTTTCCAGAGGCAGCAGCGGGGCTGCGGAATGTCCGCGAGCTGCGCACCTTGGCGGCGATCATAGACGGCATCTGTCAAAACGACAGCATGCGGAGCCTGGACGTGGCAGTTCAACGGTTCAAGAGCATCGAACTGTTCATGTCCCAGGGCTCGTGGGAGCAAGGCAACCTTCTGGAACTGATCCCAAGCGAAGGGGAAGCGAGGTCGTACTTCCGGCCGGAACTGAAGGCAACGCAGCAGGAGCTGAAAACAGAACAGCGCCTGAGAGCGGGGCCCTGGCAGCCACGAAGGAACCAATGGGCTCCGAGATGGGAGGATCGGCAGGCGCCTCATGCCGAAGCAGTGGATCCCGGCGGAGCAGAAGCAGGCAAAGACGAGAAGCCGCCATCGAATCGTCCCGGCCAGAAGGGACGCAAAGGGAAAGGAAAAGGCAAAGGACGCAAAGGGAAATTTGCATGGTGATGGCACCTGACGATACAGAGGGAGTGCCCGGAGAAGAAATCCGAAAGGTCATGGAAAATGGAACTTTTGAAGATGAAAGAGGGCAGTGGATGAGAAGAATCCTCTATGACCTTCTAGAGCACCCCCAGGTGCGGCAGTACTATGATGAGCTACGCTGCCTGGTACAGGCGCCAACAACATGGAAAGAGGTGGAACACAGGTTCAGTGAAATCTTGGTTGAGATGATGGATGAACCAGAAGAGAAGCTTCTGGAGAGCCTTCGAAACACCTTCAAGTGTCTGACAGAAGATGATCCGAAGCCTTTGCTCAAGTTGCTGGGGGTCCCGCAGCCACCTTCGGGGCCGTCCCCGGAGGCGGTGAAGGGGCCTCTGGCGCGCGAGTATAGAGGTGTAGAGATCAGATACCGAACGGAGCTTTGGGTCGGCCAAGATGGCGGTGTGTTCGTGGGACGATCGAAACCTGGACGGCCGGGATGCGTCATCCATGAGGATTTTGGACGCCACCTGGATCGCGAACTTTTTCGAGAAGCCCTTCTGGGGAAGCCCCTGTATGTTGATGAAGGCGAGGAAGACCTTGCCGTCGAGGTGGTCCAGGACTTTAACCTGGCACGGGGACCTGAGGCCCGAAGGGTTGATTGGCAGGCAGAATGGCTCAAGACCTGGCAAAGGCTTCTTGGGCATGGGGTGTCCCTGAGTTACACCGGGGTGGCTCTGAAGTTGATGATTCGGAGTCGCCCTGGAAGCTTGGGGAACTTCTCGCGACTGTTCAAATGCTGCGCTCTGAGGAACTTTCAGGGGCACCCCGCAGAGCTGTTGCCAATGGCCCTGCCTGACGACACCGCGGAGGAGCAGCATGCCTTCGGGGCCTTGGTAAAAGCGGCAGGGGCTGCTCATGACCCCAGTGATGAAGACTGGTCCGCAGTTGAAAAGTCCTGTGAGAAAGCTGGCATTGCTGCCTGGTCATGGTTGCAGGTGCTTGGTGTGAATGCGCTGTACCTGGGCGGAGGCACTGACCGATGTCTGAGCACTCAGATGGCCCACAGCTGTGAGTGGTCTCCCGGCCAACAGGCTTTGATGTCAAGAGCCCGGGAGCTGGCTGAGATATGGCTTGAAAAAGGTGAAGGGAAGATTGAAATAGGAGAATGGGACAAAATCAGTCAGTCGCTGGACGGCATCTATACGGGACCAGAGGTGAAGAAGGCCTATCCCTTGACGGTGGAAGGTATCCTACCCACTACCCCTGCGGCAGATGAAGCAGGGCGAATTGAGCTGGCGGAAGTGGTCGCACCTGAGCTCAAGAGCTTTGTGCTGAATCCTGAACTCCTGCGCATCCCGGACGATGAGCTGATCGACCCGAGGACCTTTGCCAAAGTCCATGTTGACAGTGATGAGGAATGGAATAGAGTTGTCGCTCACCTCGTGAAGGCAGGAATGCTAGAGCGTGAGGATCCACACGAGACTCTGCGCTACAAAGATGAGGCCGTCAGGAATGGTGCTTTCGGTGTGCACAAGGGATGGCAGCAGAGGGAGGATGGGTCCCTCTTCCGGACACTTCGGCTGATAATCAACCTCATCCCCTCAAATGGTTTCCAACGAAAGACCCCTTGGCGCCCTAGCCAGAAAATGGGGTACAGTCCGCTCTGGGGACAGATGGTTGTCCTTGAGGATGAAGTGGTGATGAGCTATGGGGAGGACCAACGCCATTGTTTCCACATCTACCGCCCAGGATCGAAGTGGAGAGGCTACTTCGTCCTCAGCAAGAAGGCGGCAGGATGGGCTTTTGCAGACTCCAGCCAGGAGGCCAGCTACCCAAGAGTTAAGACCGCGCCAATGGGGTGGTCAAACGTCGTGGACTTCATTCAGAGCGGTCTGGAAATGATGGGAACTCAGGCTGGAATGAGCATCAAGCATGCGGTTAGATTGGGAGATGCCCTCCCAGCTCTTCCACTTGACACTCCAAGGACATACTACTCTTGGTATGTTGACAACTGGGACTCTTTCAAGATCGTGGCAAAGAGTGACATGGGGGAATATGAAGGAAAGCCTTCGGATGACCAGCTGAAGTTGAGAGCTGTCTTTAAACTTTGGGATGTTGGGAGAGACCCAAAGAAGGCAGCAGAAGGAACTCTGAGCTGGTCCTCCCTGGGGGCTGAAGTGGATGGCGGCCGAGGATTGGTTGGCTCGAACACAAAGTTCCGAAGAGGGATCCTCGGAGCCACCATCAACCTGCTTCAGGCGCCTTGGATCCGAACCGATTCACAAGAGCTGCAGGCACTGGTCTCAAAGCACATGCACACGGTCCAATTCTGCCGCCCGCTGGCTAGCGCCTTCGATCATTTGTATCGGGAGGTGGCGAACCCAGGGGGTGGTAGGAACTTGAATGACTTGGCCCGTGATGAACTGTTGCTGCTGAGCAGTTTGCTGCCGCAACATTGGATCAACCAACGACATACGCCTTCGGGAACAGTGTTTGCCACTGATGCTTCAGAAGAAGGAGGAGGAGCGTGCCAAAGCACGGGTCTCAGCGAATGGGGCCATCAACGTTGCCATGGCCTGAGTTATGCCGAAAATGGACTGGAGGGATCCGCGGCTGATGACCTCTTGGTGGTTGAAATGTTTGCTGGCATGGGAGGGCTGAAACAAGCCCTCGAACTGATTGGTATGGTTCCTCAGGGGATTATCAGTATCGATAATGACCCCACCAGCAAAAAGCTTTCGAGAGCCCACTGCAGGCACGGGATTTTGTATGATGATGTCAAGACCATCACCAAAGAAATGGTGGTTGAATGGAGGAGACAGTTTCCACGAGCCCGCCAGATCCTGTTGGCAGGGGGATGGCCGTGTATTCATCACTCCTCCCTGAATGCCAATCGGCAGGGAGCAGCTGGCGCTACGAGTCAACTGTTGGATGAGATGATGAAGATCCGGAGCTGGATAAAAGAGGCATCAGCAGCCCATGGATTGCCCTCATGGGACTTATTGGAGTTCTATGAGAACGTGGTGATGGACAAGAGCGACCTTGAAGTCCAGAGTGAGAAGATTGGATGGCTGCCAATGCATGTTGAGGCGGCGGATGTGGGAAGATGCCGTCGACCTAGACTCTACTGGGTGAAAGGCATTCAAATGATCAATGGAAGCGACCTCAAAGTCGAGCAGCAGGCAAAGATCCGTGATCTTGAGATTGCCCTTGATAAGGGAGTGATCAAAACGGAGATCCCTCCGCTGGACTGGTTCCTCAACAAGGGGGCCAAGAAGCTGAGCCAGGAGAACGAGCCATTCTACACGTTTACCCGGCCAATCATGCGGAAGGAGCCGCCACCTTCCCCGGCAGGTCTCGAGCGGGCATCGCCGAAGGCGCTCCAACGATGGCGGGGAGACAGCTTCAGGCTGCCCCCGTACGCCTACGAGAATGCCAACCTGGTGACTGACAAGAGTGGGCCCAGGCGATTGCTGCCCGATGAGCAGCTGAGGATGATGGGCTACACCAGCTCACATCTGACCTTGAAGTCAAAGCTCACCAACGACCAAAAAGGCCATTTGATTGGGAACTCCTTCAGTGCCATTGTTGTGGCCAGACTCCTGACCGGGCTGGCGCTGGATGACGATCAGGGCAAGGACGTAGATCTGACAAAGGCCATCTGGGAAAGTTGGCGTTCCCTCGAGGACCAAGTTGGCCGGGAACAGCAGCCGTGGCGGACACGCTTCGGGCAAGGGCCTCGGGCGGGCCAGGGGGTGGTGGCCATGCGCCGTCGTGTGCTGCCACCCGCCGATCTTCCGCTCAAGGCCAAATTGGACCCACAGAACCGCCTCACCGACGAAGAGTTGCTGGCCTACATGCTGACGCGGCAGGCGGTCCAAAAGGGCTGTGACATCCGGGTGGACCTCAACCAGCCATTCTCCTATGGCACTATGTGCCGACACTCCATCGACCCAGGAAATTGGCGATGGAAAGTCCTCCTCTCCTATCAGTGGAAGAAAGGGGGCCAACATATCAATGTGTTGGAGGCCACCGCCATCCTTGACTTGGCACGAAAATTGGCCCGTGAACCAAAGCACCATGGAATGAGATCGATCCTTTTGGTCGACAACATTGTTTCACTCTCGGTCATTGCAAAGGGCCGTAGTTCTGCTCGCTCTCTTCAAGCTCCACTTCGACGATTGACAGTGGTCTTGTTGGCCGCGGACCTCCGGTTCTACTTGGGCTGGGTCAAAAGCAGCTGGAATCCAGCGGATGGACCTAGCCGTTGGAAGGCAAAGCTTTGACCATGCCTCGGGCACAACTCGTGCAACGAAAGTCGAAGGGAGAGCGAAAAAGAGAGCGCAAAGAACTTGGGACACTTCAGCAACTCGTGGTGCAAAAGAGTACTTTCACCCGTTATTTAACGGCAGTTTCACGGTTTCTTGATTTTTTAAAAATGCAAGGATACCCTTACCCTTCTGGTTTTGCTAAATTGGACCTCAAAGTCTGTGAATTCATTGAAACTCTTTGGCAAGAAGGGGAACCAAAAGCATATGCCTCGGACACAATTAGTGGCTTGGGACATTTCATACCCTCCTGTAAACGGTTCCTGGTAGGAAGCTGGCGTCTGCATGGGTCCTGGAGCCGTGCTGAGTTACCGGATCGTGCTTTGCCCTTTACTCCACTGATGGCCTATGGACTTGCTCAAATGGCTTTTAATAAAGGTTGGAAGGATCTTTGCATGGTGATCCTACTGGGCTTTACCATGTTTGCCCGAACGGGAGAGCTTTTTCAGGCAAAAGCAGGTGACTTTGTTTTTGACCACCGACTGCGAAAGGGTGTCTGGTCTCTTCCACTGACCAAATCGGGGCAACGGGCAGGGGTCCGGGAATCCTTGACAATCGAAGACCAATGGCTGTTAGTGGCACTCAAGAACTACTGCAAGTCCCTTCACCCAGGAGATACGTTGCGGAAAGCCTCGCCCCAACTGATGCGGAATCGTTTCAAAGAATTACTACAGGAAGCTAACCTTCCCCCAGGCTTTGCCTTTTATTCCCTACGCCGCGGCGGGGCGACCCATGCCTATAGGCAATCTAATAATCTCTCCTGGGTCTGCCTTGTTGGCAGATGGGGCCATGAGAAAACAGCCCGAATTTACATCACTGATGCCTTGGCACAGCTGACAGACATTGGTCTCTCCCGCCCTGCTCGTCAAAAACTTTTGCGCCTGGCTCAACAAGCTCGTCCAGGATATCAGTTTGATAATTAAACCCCTCCCCCCACTCCGCATTCTGGCACAGCCACTTCACCTGACCAGCCAGACTTGAACCGGCTACCCACATTTCACAGTTCCTGTAGCTGGGGTCGGGTGGACACCGGTGTCTGGGAGGTTGTAAGGATGCAGAGGCATAGGGTATTGACCCTTGCGGGGGGGCCTCCCGGGTGGCTGGGTGTTTCCTGCATGGTTCACTCAGGGTGGTGTTCTCATGTGACTTTCTGGGAACTGGGTCAGGGGGTGGTCATCTTTATGATGCCTTGTCCTGGTTTTCCTTTCCTGTCACGTGGGTCCTGCCGTCACATGAGATGTCTTGAACAAATCCCCTCAGCGCAGCTGAAAAATGGGAGCGGAAACCTTGAGCACTAACCCTTTGGCTTCCTTGGATAGTGTGAAAGGTGTCACTCGCTCCGCAGTCTGGCTTCTATGTGGCCCACCTACCACCCCTTTCTCCACCAAGGGTTGGGACACCGGTGTCTGGGAGGTTGTAAGGATGCAGAGGCATAGGGTATTGACCCTTGCGGGGGGGCCTCCCGGGTGGCTGGGTGTTTCCTGCATGGTTCACTCAGGGTGGTGTTCTCATGTGACTTTCTGGGAACTGGGTCAGGGGGTGGTCATCTTTATGATGCCTTGTCCTGGTTTTCCTTTCCTGTCACGTGGGTCCTGCCGTCACATGAGATGTCTTGAACAAATCCCCTCAGCGCAGCTGAAAAATGGGAGCGGAAACCTTGAGCACTATATATTATTACCATATACATATACACTATATTTATATTAGTGGTAATAACTCTAAAATTCATATGCCAACCTCACTAGCCACAAAAACCAACCAGATATCGGCCAGGCCTGGAGATCCCTCCCGTCCTGGCTGGTGCACTGGCGACCTACAAAGAAGCCCTGACTCGGGGCCTGGCGGATGAGCATAAAGGAGCGGGGAGCGCCCGTGTCGCGTGTCCAGTGGGGAGGGTTGGGAATGGAGTTTTCCATCCCCATTTTTGGGGATTTTTGACCATCAAACCATGGGGATTTTTGACGTCTCAAAACGGGAATTTGTCCATCGCAAGACTTTTGATTTAACATGATTTAGCCAAGAAACATGGGCATTGAAGTAACAAAAATGGTGAACCAACACAAGAAGGGAATTGATCAGCAAAGCAAGGGGATGCAACCAAGCAAACGTGATTAACATGGGTAAATTCACGGGCAAGAATGGGGTTTAGCTTAAATTTTAACAGCAGCACGTGTGGTTCTGAATAAACAAGATGGGGATTTAGTGGGCGAAAATGGAGATTGGAACCAAAAAAAGTGGAATCTGAAGAACATAAATTCTATTTTGAATGATGGGGTAATCCGTTTGAACCACATCCCCTGAAGAACAAACACCTGGCTGAATGCCGCCCAGGAGCGATGGTAAAGGTGTGGGAGCGCAAGATGGACGTGACCTGCTCTGCAGCAAAGTCTTGAGAGTGAGACACTGCCCGAAGCCGCAGGTCGTAAGGCGTTGCCGAAAATGCCCACGCAAAGGGACGAGGTATTGGCCGAACAGCCTTTGGTCAGTGATATGTACCCGATAAGAAACCATCCCCAAGGCAGGTCTATGATTGGGCTTACATTTTCAGACTTGGGGCTGCCCCCATTGCCAAGTGGAAACCTCAGTGGGCGTAGCTTGCACCCAGCCCCAGTTCAGGTCAATAGCCCCACAGTAGCACATAGTAGCACTACATCACTACCATTTCGGTAGCTGACCTTACAAGAATGCACGGAACAAAATGTCGGGTTCATTTTCTATTGAAGGGAAATGTCATTTGATTTGATTGGTAGTTTCCTTGTTCGATGTGTCATTGCACGTGTGAAGTTTGACTGGCATGCCCTTCTTGGCTTTAAGCTGCAAAATGTTCTAGGACTCTAGGACAGTCCTGCCCTGCATTGCTAGCCCTTGCCGGCGTTGGTGCAAAACGTGCACTTGACCGACTCTCTGCAGCCGCACATGTTTCTGGTGCCAACATTACCGTTTTTGGACCTCAGGTCCAACGACACCTCTCCTGATGCACTATTCTCTGTGACTCCGTTTCCAGAATTTAAGTTCAGACCCGGACGAGAGACTTCGAACTCATGGCCGAGGTTCATATTCAAGTCCAAGAGCGAAAGTTTGCACGCAATAAATAATTACAAAAGTGCCGCTGATGGCTTGTCAACTTGGTCAAACCGACACAGATGACACAGCATTCGTGAGGGCGCGAGCCAGTGGACTCAGTGGATCGAAGCCGCCGAAGAATCCTCGAGCAGGAAACAGATCAAAAATAAAGGACCATGCGTCGTTCTCTGAGATCGACCACCTCATTTCATTGCCAAGGACATCACAGGCGGTGAAGCTGCGGCTGCACGTTCACAATTTCGTCAACTTCTCGATGGTCCTACTGGTATGTTTAATGGACAGGCGGTCCTTTTCATTGGCACAACAAATCAGTTCGCCAAGCTAGAACCAGACATGGTCTCCGGGGCTCAAGTTTTGCAATTTCAACTTCCAATTGAAGCAGCGGCAAGCGCGGACATTGAACGGCATGCAACGCATTTGTCGAAAGACCAGCAATGAGCTTGCAAGAAGGAAAACCACTTGCTCCTCCTTTTGATTGGTATTTATCTTCCATGAGCGAAGACAAAATTACTCTCTACTCCAGACCAGCTCCTCGTACCACCAGGACGGGAATGGAGCAACTCCCTGAGTGGTGCAAGCTTGGCTGGGGGTCTTGCTCTGCTTGTGGCTACCAAGAGTAGAAATCACCACCACATCAGATGGTGAGCGCAGTGGTGATGTCCACGGCTCACGGCTTGAGGTAAAATCCACGAGCATCGGGTGGGAAGCAATGCCTGGAAGGGTATTAGATTCTGGATTTAGGCTTCAGCTTTGGGCTTAGGCGCCTCAGTTGACAGTTTGGGTTCATGCAGTGCCTTGTGCCTTGATTTAAGCCTTTTGTTTGGCTGCCAGCTAGTATAATGTCCAGTTCCAACTGTTTCTTACTAGGCAGGTGCAGTCATGCGGTAGATCATAGTCCTCACCAATTTGCCAATTTTCCTATGGTCTATTGTCATCCCACACTGGTACAGTCTTTGGGCCAATGGCTTCATCACTTCGCTTAGCTCGTGGTGCTCCAGGAGCTGTGTTAAAAGTCGCGTCATCAATGGACTTTCGGCCGCTGGGGTGACGGATGCCGATGTGAGATGATTTGAATATGATTTTCATTGGGGTTTTGGGTATGATGAGGCCTAGATTTGGGATGATTTGAGGGTGCTTTTCGGATGGATCAGTGGATGATTTGGGATGGGGTCCTACAAGGCTCCGGACGCTGGAGGGCTCACCAGTTCCATCGAAGGCTGGCAGGCGAGAGCCAAGCTTTGCCAGAAGATTTGTCCGAACATTGTCCTTCCAAGATTTAGATATTAGATGTGATATGTAATTACGCGCAATTACCGCAATTTTTTGGACATGGGGCTATAGCGCAAATTTTCATCGCCAAGGGATCATAGATTTTTGATGATTTTTGACATTTTCGGTGTGTTTGGTTTTTCCATGTGAAACAATGAGTTTTTTGGGTACGGAATCCAGATGCGTAGTGCCACCCCTGGATGAATAAATCCTCGTCTCGTTCCACCTGCAAATTGGGGAGCAAACCATTTTCAGAGTGCTGCTTCCCCTCACTGCCATGTCTTGGCCGTCAGACTTTTTCCTCTCTGGTGGCTTTCACCTGCCATTGTCCAATGCCACCCTTCGGCCCATGATAATCCCATAGTCGTAGCAAATAGGTTTTGGGTCCAACTCACTATGCGTTTTGCCATGTGGTTTGGCCAGTCAGGATATGCTGAAAGGCGCTCTGGTAGAGTTGCCGAAGCTGGTCTTCGAAGGCTGGCGCAAACAATAATCTTCTAAAATGATTGATCCTCGGCTTCCAGATTAAAGGGCACCCTCCCTGTGATCTCGTTCTACATGGTTCGAATTCTTGCAATGAAACCCGAGACCATGCATGGAACGGTCAGAACAGCAGCTTGGTGTTTGGAAGTGGGGGACACGGATATCCCAATCACTGGTTCCCTTGACTGGCATAGATAGACAACGTTTGCTAGGGTCCCAAATTCAGGACGTGCCTTGACAACCACCTTCGGAAAACCAAGGATTTGCCAACAGAAGTGTTCGTTCTTCAAGTTTAAGAAGGAGATTTCTCGAGTGCTCGAGCGTTTCAACAGCAACCTTGTCGAAGCCTCTTGTAATTCCACCTGGCCCAGTTTCAATATGTTTCAATCGCCTACCGGTGGATTGGGATGCTGATGATATTGATGATGCTGGTTATATAAAGGAGTCTCCTCAGACTCTTTGGAAAGTAGCCATGGTCGTGTTCAGCGTGTTGATTGGTGAAATGAAAAGAACTGCTTTTCTTGAGCTTATTGCACGAATCCCGCTACATTTGGATGGCACATGTTTTTTTTGGGCATTGTTTCTGTATAGAATTGATCTGGCTTACTGAAAGCTTGCCATTCCAACCTTGATGGAAGAGTAGCCGAGTAGCCAACGTTTGATGGCGTCGAGATGACGCTGGAAGGAGAGTGAGAACGAAAACGCGCCGACAACGGGCAACCTGGAAGCAAAGCAGACAACGGGGTGGGGGTGTCAAACAGCACGGATGATAATCCCCAATGACTAAGAAACAGCCCATACACGCCCTGAACTTGACCAGGTGGGGACAGATCTCCATAAACACCTCCATGGACCATGCAGGGATGTGGTGGAATTTCATCATTTTGGGGTCTCACAATCCACTTGTGCCAGGAAGGTTGATGATAGAATCTGCTGAGGAATCGACACTGTGGTTTCATCCAATTTCGGGGAAGCCTTGGTTTGGTCTTGGTAGCTTATGGTAGCTTTAAGGGTGTTACTATCAGTTGTAGCCGTAACAATGGAAGCGTATTCTGAGGAAATTGGTGGATGTTTCAGACGCCGGCCAGAAGTTGTGCGAAGAGACCTCAGGGGTCTGGCTTTTTGCTGTCAACAATTAAGATGGATGGGTACACATTTTCATTCTACATTTCCCCTTTGTACATGTAAACGTCCACACGCACATACACACACATACATACACATCACATATATATATATATACAATCACATACTATATATATATATACATACACATCTGTATATTGTATATGTACATGTGCACATATGTATACACATGTATACTGTATCAGTGTGACAACATAAAATCTAAGTAAGCATACATATGAACAACTAAGACTAAAAAGTGCGCATAACAATACATGCACAGTAAATGATAGTATACATGCACGTTTTATGTTGGATGACAAATCGCATCCTAAACCGCAACTGAGGTCGGACGGCTGTACCAGAGGTGCCGGGCTTAGCTCAGATGGGGGAAGGTTTCTGGACTAAACCAACAAACAATGCATTGGTTTAATTTAAGGCAGCATCTTAACCGGAAACCATGAATTTTCCCATGAACATTTCCCTTGAACCAATCCAATGAAGGAAAGATAGGTCAACATTCCCTCCAACTTTTAATAGGTCGGTCGAGTCAACAAAATCGACGATGGGGGAAAGATGGGGGACATATTTTGTTGATTCAAGATAAGTCAGGAATTTTGCCTCAGGTGTTGGTTCTTCTGGAATCGAGATGTGGGATGGGCCTTGTCCCCTGCGAGGAGGCTGGGTCTTCGTTGGTTCCCAACGTTGCGCTGGCTGTTTGCCCGAGCCTGGCAGGCCAGCGTGTACGAGAACGTGGTCAACGGCCTGGGTAACGAATCCTTCTTTTGCTCGCACCGCACAGGCGGTGGCAACGGCAGTTGTTACGTGGTGAATTGAAGTGCTGTCAGGGGAACCTGAAAGCCACATGGAAAACAGATTGAACAAATGATCGAATTTCGTGGAATTTCCTCTTGTCAGCTGCTTGGATGTGGACTTTCCGCTCCCTGGCCCCGGCGATGGGCTGTAGTGACTGAAACTCTCAGGGTCTCAAGCATGAGCCAGCTGCAAAAGAATCTATATATATATATATAATCAAATAAAATCAATTAGTTTTTTTGTCCCTCTCCTTCGTCAACGCATTACAAAACGATGTGTTGCCGTGGATCATCACTTGGTCTTTTTGAACATCCCATGGCAGGTGCTTGCCAGATCAGCGGCACAGTGGTCTTGGTCGACTTCGCGGCCTCGTTCCAACGTGGCGGCGGTGGAAGATGAGGAAAAACACGGCCATTTTCAAAGGGCAAGCAGATGGCCATGGACAAGAGATGCTGGAGAAGGAATTCAACGTTGCCCTGGGTAGCGCTGTTGGGCAGCATTTGCCTTTGAGCTGCCCATGGCGGGTTGGGATTCTCCAGGTGCAGATGAGAAGCGCTCAACCAACGAGAAGTTCTATGACATGCTCCCAGGCAAGGCTGCTGGAACTCAGAGGTGACCCAAGTTGTGGCTGGGAACATCTGCAGATCAACATGGCTGCACACCTCTGCAAGCTGCAAAGATCAGATTTATGTTTGGAAGACCTCATGGTATGTTCATCGAAGCCAAAGTGTTTCGCGCGTGGCTTGTTTCACCATTGCCTACACGGATGACCCTGAAATTACTTGCTGTTCGAAGCCGCAAATTTGCAGATGTGGCTGGTTCGTGCAGTCAAGATTTTGTTTCCCCGTTTTCTGTTTAGCACCAGAGATGATATCTAATTGGCTCAATTTTATTCAAGCGGGTTGACAACTTAGAACCTTTCAAACAGCCCCCCAGTAGACAGCATATCATCATATTCCAGACTATTCAGGTGGAAAAGCACGATCTGCTTGAGTTTCTGGATGAAAGGCAAACCTACACGAAAGCCTTACATGTGCGGATGAAGGGCATTTTAAAACCCATGGGTTTTTAACACTCATGGAAAATTCAGCCGATTTCCCCGGGGGAATCCATTCCGATGCCGGGAAGGTGCCTTTGAAACAAGCCATTTCAGAGCCTGCCAGGTGCCGAAGTTGCGTCCATTCAGTGCTGATTTGGAGTATTTCCTAGTTTTCGTGGGGTGATGCCAGTTGACTGAAGCCACCAGTCTTGCGGTTGGAAGTATCACGTCACTATGTTCAAACCCCCCTTCCAACGGATCAGGTAGAGGTTCATTAGTCATCCAAAGGGGTTTCCATCCTAAGTGGCCTTGTTCCTTTGTGGTTTGCGGCTTTCTCGCCTGCTTTTTGAGTGGAGAGATGTAGTCGATATTGTCACTCTTTGGAAGATTGTGGGCTGACTGGATGTCACAATGGATGCTGGCCCGAGAGTCTGTACTTTGTCATGGCAACGGAAATACATGGAAATACAAGAGCCACCGACATCCACGCAGAAGCTTCTTTAGCCAGAAAATGAGGATCATGAGCTGAGCGCCAACCATACCCCAAACAACACATTTTCTTTGACATCTGGAAGATCAAGTTTCATGAAGCGCAGCAGCTTCAACATGCCATTTTTTCACTACATCTTCCAGCCAAAATCCGCCCAGTTATCATCGTTCAGCATGGAAGGGGTCGAGCTGGTCTCGCGTGTGCTGTTGGTGGCTGGGATGAGTGCCCTGCTGCCCAACTTGAAAGGCCTGGGGTGGACAAGTGCCACAGAAAGAAGGCATGAAACCAAGCATTTCACGGGATATGTCCTTGTAATATGTCTAATACATACAAACACATGGATATTTATGTGTGTGTATATATATATGTAAGTGTAAGTGTATGTAATTATATTATATCATATAGCACTCCCCCAAAAGATAGAAATGTAAAACCCTATGTCGAAATAGTAGTAACTCATAGCAATTCACCTTGTCTATCTATTTTTCATTGGATTGGTTTATATAATGGATTTTATGGAACATTTCCAGGAAACCTCCATATTTCATAGGAACAACCCTGGTTTCCGGTGACGATTTTCCCACCAATCCAGTGACCTAGCGCAGGTGGCAGCCTCACGAAGCCTTTCTTCGACTCCCAGGCCTGTCATGATGCCATTGCCTCGGGCGCCAGCTGTCAAGTCTGTGAGACCAAGTTCAAGCTCTGCAGAGGCTGCTGGGGAGCTGGGGGTTGGGCTTGGATCTGATGACCTGTGTCAACTGAAGCACGGTTGGATGCAGAAACGAAATGCTGGGAAAAAAATGGTAAAACAGGGAAACTAGGACAGGACAGGTTGGAGGTTAGGTGGGAGGCTGTTATGTTTTTGTTCAATCTTGTAATCTGAAATGTTTGACTGTTTCTTTTTGATTATCCTGCTAAATGTATTGTTGAGGTTGCTGTACTAATGCTTGGGTGCTATGATTTTATGTTGGTGTTCATGTTCGTTGGTTTTGATGTTTTTTCCTGTGGGGGTTCTGGGGATTAGTTCACTTCATTGTTTGGATTGAATGAAGGGGATAATTGTTGAGGCGGTCAGAGTTTCTATGTGTAGGTTCAGGTTCAAACTCTACCAAGCTGTTGTTCAAAGATGTCGAATGATTTGCTTCAAATTCATGTATTGATTGAGGTTAGGCGCTGTGGTTCCTGTTTGGTTTTGCATATCGAGCATCCTTCAATACCAAAGCCAGTTTGGCACAAATTGACTGAACCGATGTATTGTCCCTTTCCTTCGACATTCCGCAGATGCATCTTTGTGAGGCAGGTTGAGCTTGCGCCAGGCCGGTTCGTCCTTCCAAGTGGTCATGCACGAACACAGCCCGCAAGGGCTTTTCCGGCGCAGACCGTTAAAACTGGTTGGACTTTGTTGAGCACAGGGAGCGTCGTAGTGCTGGTTCTCCAAGCTCTCAACCAAAGGTTCCTTCCTGGCTTCTTCATGAACAGGGCAGTGAGGAAGGCTGGGCAAAGGCTGGAAAGGACAGAGCCCGCCCCTGCACGGCCGGTCGAGGAGGAATACATCAAGGACTTCATCAATTCACCTCAACGTAAAGCTTTGAGCACCCCCTTCCTTCTTGGTGTTCAGTGGTTCCCAAGGCATTGGGAAATCAACCATGCTGAACAATCTCATGTGTGAGCATGTGAAGAATGGCAAAAGGGTGCTTCCTCTTGAAATTTCTGTTCGTCCTGGTGAGGACTTGAAGCTGAACAAGGCGCTACCCCAAGCCTTACAAGCCGTAGATTTGCCCCGATATTACCCGTCAAATGTCAAATTTTTGTTGGAACGGGTGAACGAGACGTGCAAGCGCCGAACAGGCAGTGCCGTCGTGGTATACCTGCAACTCACAACCAAAAGCCGCGGAGACAAATTTAGTAGGGATGCCGGGATGCCTGTGATGACATTGCTTCCACCCTCGGTGCCTTCGCTCGCAACATCACCTACGACAATGCCGCGTGCAAGTGCATTTTGGAGGTCAGCGTGTCTGCAGTGGCAGACATCATCAAAGAAAGGTTTGACATGTCAAGGCTGGTGCTGGTGCGACCACTACCTTTCGAAGACTTCACGTCTGTGGTCAAGGAGGTGGCGAAGCAGGGAAACGACTTCCGGACGCTGAACAAGGTTCTTGCCGAAGATGACATGGACGAGGTGTTGAAGCACTACTACATCCGCGTGGGGGGCAACTTGCGCGCCTTGGGCGGGATACTGGAAAACGTCTCCAGAGCAGGTCAGAAAGGTGCGGATGCGGTCATCGAGCAGGTTGAGCAGTGGTACAAGGAGAGGGTGGAACCAATTGAAAAGAAATTGGATGACCAGGAAGTGAAGGACTATCTCCTCAAGGTGGCAGAGGCAGGACCCATGGGGTATCTCCCAAACAGCAAGCAGACGACCCAAATGAAGTTGAAGCTTCTTCGTGAGGAGCCAGCAGACTGCGTCCTGAGGAGAACAACCAATTTAAGTGTGGCTTTGAAGCATTGGCATTTCGTCGCCAAGCTCTTTCAAGAGGATGAGCAGAAGTTGAGGGATGCAGGATACATGTGAGCTTCGCCGGTGAAAAAAACTGACGCTTGAGATGTTTTGTGGGTGAGTCATCCAAGAGTAATTTTCACATATTGCATGCATAACCGCAGATACCCAACCCTAGTATCAATGATACCCAGATACCAGTATCCAAGTATCAACGATACCCAGAACCGAGTATCAATGATACCCCAAACCAAATATCAGTGATACCCTGATACCAGTATCCAAGTATCAATGATACCCAGAACCGAGCACCAACGATGCCCAGAACCAAGTATCAATGATACCCTGATACCAGTATCCAAGTATCAACGAACCCAGAACCGAGTATCAATGATACCGTGATACCAGTATCCAAGTATCAACGATACCCAGAACCGAGTATCAATCATTCACCGAACAAGCAACAACAGACAAATCGTTTCACCCTGAACTTTTTTAGCCGGACCATCAAACACGGACAAATCGTTTCACCCTCAACTTTTGACAAAAGCATGAAACACGGACAAATCGTTTCACCCTCAACTTTTATAGCTAAACCATCAAGCACGGACAAATCGTTTCACCCTGAACTTTTGAAGACAAAAAAAATCCTTACTTCAACAAGTGTCCTAAAACCATCGTTCTAGCGTTCAAAAAACATCAATTTAGGACACTTGTTAAAAACACATTTTTAGAGCAACAGACCCAAAAACACTTAAAGAAATGACGCCTTATAGAATCAAGAGTTGAATATGCCCTGCTATATGTATATTAACGGTATGAAGCAAGAAATGGACGAAGACCTTTTTTACCAAATGGCGGAAACACTACACCAATCCAGCAACCCTCAAAATCCACCAGCCACAAATCCACAAGATGGAAACCCGACGGAACTTACGACAAGAAACCACTAGACCCCAATTATTTTTCAAAGTATTATCAAAAGAAATCATCAACCCCTTTCACCTGTCCAGACTGCGG
Organism: Cladocopium goreaui; assembly: GCA_947184155.2. Lineage (NCBI taxonomy): Eukaryota > Dinophyceae > Suessiales > Symbiodiniaceae > Cladocopium > Cladocopium goreaui. Next base: position 47,911 of record CAMXCT020000413.1, read on the forward strand.
ACGAACCATCACAAGCAAATCCAATCTATCAAAACACCGTCAAACCAACAGATGTATGAACAGCAGACGACACTAAAATAAAACCTTCTCATTATATAACAACGCTTTGTTAATCAGAATGTTTTATCTATTCATTGTCCATTTCCGTTTGTTTGACACAGTTGTTCTTTTGATGCCATAGAGCATGGTATTGAAAACAATAACGCTTACAAAACGGACATTCAACCTTCAAAAGGCGTTGTTATATTATTTTCTCTTCATTCAAACGGCGTTTTTCTATTATTTCCTCTTTATGTTTGTGATAGTATGCTCTGGCACGTGCCTTGCCTCTTTCATAGTATTCTCTCGCTTGCTCTGGATTGTCCAGTTTCCACTCCTGTTGCGTCCTACCTGCAATCTGTCTATTGACACATTCTGTTGCTTCGATATGTCCCCCTTCTCTTTTGAACAATTCTTCCTTACTTTGACACGGGTAGTTCTCAATCAGTTCAATCGTACAATTCTCAATACCGAATTCATTGAATATATCTATTGCGGTTGTCTTCTTTTTCATCCTCCCTTTGATGTATTCCTTATATTGTTTTCTATGTCTTTCCATTCTTTTGCTCAAACTTTGACAGGTGCTCCCAATACAGCATTTATTATATCCAACATCTGTAATTTTGCAAATCTTTCCGTTTTCATACCTATTCATACCTAGCCTATATTTACCATAAGTTGCCATTTCTTTAAAACAATTTATCAAGTCAAACGACGGTGTCCTCACGTTGGACTTCAACCCAGAACCCAATGACCTAAAAACTGAACGAGAGCCCAAAAACTACTTAAAGAAATGATGTTTTATATATTAAGGAGAATATGGGAGAGGGTGTAAGGTTAAATGAAATTTTATCTCAAAACTGAATCCACCAACAATCCAATCATCCGCAACATCCTCAACAAACAATTCACACTGAAAAACTACTTAAAGAAACAGAAGATTATAATAATATAGACTATACTATAATGGACACTTCACAGCAGATTGTTTTAGATTATCTTTTGTCATCCAAAAAGGGTGAGATATTGAAACGGAATGGAGAAGAACTCAAGAAACTCAAGATTGGAGACAAGACCTACAACTTTGAAAGGGGGAAACCCATTTCAAAGAGGTTGATAACAAAATTCAACAAGATTAGGCAGACAATGGACTACAAAAAGTATGAACTGAAAGAGAAGAGAGGCATTAGATGGGTCAATCTGGACAAGAACAAAGCACTCACAGGCATTCAAATGAGATACAAAGCAACCACCACCAACGAACAATCTGCTTTCAAAGGTTATGTCAATTCGTATGCCATCACTAACATCAGGGTTAGAGGCATAAAGGCACTACAGTATCTCAAATACCAAGATTTGAGGTTAAAAGAGTATTTGAGGAAACATAATGGAATGAAGGTTATGCTACAGGTCTTCGCCACTTTGAAGAGTAAAAAGACTAATGAAGATGTAAGACAAGTCATCAAGAGTAGAAGATACAACATCACCAACGAGGGTGAAATACCCAATGTTCTTATATAATCAGATGGCAAGTGATGTAGAGCACCAAGCGGAGGTGATGGAAGTGTCGGAGAGTGGATTAGTCATAACCCAGATTGATAAACTGAAGTTCAACTATGACAAATACAATCCAACTCGTGGGGGTAAGTTCATTCCATTACCTAAATGGGTTTCAAACAAAAAAGCCTGTATCAACATCAAAAATCAAGATGAAAAGTGCTTCAAATATTCCGTTCAATGTGGTATATGTAAGGTTTATGAAAAAGACCACCCCGAAAGGGTGTCTCACTACAAAAACCTCAATGATGAACTAAACTGGGATAATGTGAATTTTCCTTCGTCAGATGTTGACATGCATATATAGATACATTTGAAGAAAACAACGGAGGAAAAATAGCGGTGAATGTTTATTTTCTTGACCCCGAAGAAGGGAAGCAGTCCACCCTACTTTACAGACAGTCTAGAGTATCAAAAGCAACTCATCAAGTCAGTCTTCTAAAACTGGAGGATGGGGATGACTACCATTATGTATTCATCAAAGATTATGATAAAATAATAGGAAGTCAAACCAACAAAATGAAAGCAAAGAAACATCACTGTTTTCACTACCAACACGGCTTTTTAACAAAAGAACTTCTTGATGAACACGTTGAAAAGGGATGTATGGCAGTTGAAGGGCAACAGATACAAATGCCCAAAGAAGACGACATTATGGTTTTCAAAAATCACTATAAAAAAGTTGAAAGCACCTTTTGTCATCTATGCTGACTTTGAATGTTTGACCACAAGGACGGGGACAGTTTCCACCAAAGAAGTTAAGACGGATAAATATCAACATCACAGACCCTGCGGTTTTATGATAAATGTTGTCAATTCAATTGACGGCTCATCACGCCCATTCCTCTACAGAGGGGAGGATTGTATGGATGTTTTTATCCAAAAGATTATTGAAGTAAAAAATGATATTATGGAAAAAATGAAGGAAAACAAGGAAATCATTATGAGGGCAGATGACTGGAGGGACTTTAAAACCACAAAGAAATGCTTTATATGCGGTAAAGACTTCAAAGAAGGTGATAAAAAGGTTAGAGACCATTGTCATTTTACAGGTAAGTATAGGTGTTGTGCCCACGATGACTGTAATTTACAGTTTTCAATGAGATATTATAAAATTCCCGTTTTCCTTCATAGCATCAAGAACTATGACAGTCATTGTCCCAGTTCCCCTGTTTTACAATTTTTTTCTGGGACTATATGGGACACAAATAATATGGGCATGAAATGATTGGGATTTCATGGAGAACAGAGCTATAAACCTCTTAGCTCAGACATTTTCAATTGCGACGTTTGATTTACCGGAGGGTATCTTCCAGTAATTTGTGCCATGGCGCATAGGAAGCTCGATGATTTACCGAACTGATTTGAACATGGTGATTTTCCATAGCAAACTGGTAAATTTCCCGAGAGGGTGTATATATATACATATTTATATACACATACATATACGCACATACGGGTATTTATTGATATAATGAGGGGATATACTTGGATGAACACGATGGGCTCACATTCCTCGGGATTGAAACCGCTAGCTTTGAATCCTCCAACTATCTCTAACTGGGATGACGACATCCAACTGGGTAAGATGCCTCGCGGTTGTTTTCTTTTGACAGTGCTAAACTTCTCCAATGTTTTGCCGCATTTTTCCATCAGTTTTAAAACAATCTTTGCCAGCACAACATTTTCCATCTACATTTTTTTTGGAGAATCTTTTTCTTCGCATTTTTTTTCCATATTCTTTTTTCTAAATCCACGTGCAGGACACTACCTGTATGAACCCTTCACCGTGGTCTTCTTTGAGGCTATGGCCACGGTGGTATTTGGGATCCTGGCCGCGCTGTGTCTGGGCGGTAGAAAAACCTACCATGACTGGGGATGGTTGAGAGCACCCATAAAAATGGTGATGTAGGGGGTTGGTTTATTGTTGGGTCTACCACATGATTCCACATGATAGAATTCATTTACTGTTCTTTTAATTGACTTATATATTGATTTTTATCTAATGTTTTGTATTGGTTTGTTTAAATACTTGTTCAAGATGGTCACCTATGTATGTTTAAAATATTTATATGACCCGTATGCATAGATAGGCACATAGGGTATCCTGTGGCTGAAAAAGCATCCAAGACTAGCCACGTCTAGTGGATCGATTTTGGCCATGGGAATCGATGGCCGAAGACTCAAAAAATGGGGGGATTTCAGGGGATGAGCATCTCCATCCCTAACATATCAAGGACGATACCCTCTGGTTATGACTAACATAGCTATTGAATATGGCCATAGAAATAGTGGATTTTCCCATTAAAAATGGTGATTTTCCATAGCTATGTTAAATTACCAGAGGGTAATCTCAAAATAATTGTCATACTTTTTCTTTAAAGGCGCGGGAGCCACAAGCAATCAGGTGCGTTCTGGGAACCAAGCGTTCCCTGCAACTTCTCTTCAACTGGAGATCTATCCGTCGCGTGCTACCTGTGGGTGCTACCTATGCCATAGGAGACCTAATGGACCTGGCAGCTGCGCGAAATGTCTCCGGCACCACGCTGCTGGTGGCGGCACAGTTGCGCCTGCCTCTGTGCGCACTGCTGCGTTGGATTCTGCTTGGAAGGGGGCAGACAGCCCTGCAGTGGCTGATGCTGCCGGTCATTTCCCTACTTTGCGTCGGACATGTGGTGCACGACCTTGGTGATAGCGTTGCAGCTGGAACGGTTGGCAATGAAGGGTCGTGGATTGCAGCATCGCCTGATCAACTCCTGGTGGCTCTGCCCCTGATCTTAGGAAAGAGCCTCATCAGCTGTGGTGGGGCGGTGCATGCAGAATACTTTTTGCAAAGTGACGCTCAGGAAGTTCCGTTGAGCGTGACTCAGGTGCATTTCAAGTCTGCCACGATGCTGGGTGCGCTGATTGTTGCATGGGCACAGGGGCTGCTGAGCAGCAAAATTCTGGCAAGCAGCTGGGATGGGCACATCTTCCCGCATTTCCCACCAGGAGTGCAGCCAGGTGATGCGAGAACACCCTTCTTTGGAGGATGGGACAGTGAGACTTGGCTGGTGGTTTCAACGGTTTTCTTTCCCGGATCTTCCATTTCTTGCAATAAAGGATGCAGATCTCTGGTTTCGAAGTGCTTCCAGGGACCCTCTGCAGGAAACCGAAGTACTTGATTGCACTCTTCGATTGTAAACAACCCCCGGGACCACCCCCGGTGACACTTGACACATACAGAATGCTGACAGCCAGGTTTTTGGGAGGCAAACCTTAAGAAAGTCAGACTTCTTTGACTGGCAGAGAAACATGGTATGGTTTCCTGAAAAAATCCTGCAGCATTTCCCGCCCCACGCACCAGCATGGGCTACCATGGGCTACCAGGATACCTGGCTCCTCGCCAGCTGCTTGATTGTCAACAACTTTTTGGTGGCTGACCAAATGCGACGCCTCACCTCCGTAGCCAAGCAGCTTGGTGCAGGCATAGACGACTTTTTTTCGGCAGGTTGAAGGATTTTATTGCCAAACAACTGGGGATTTGGATGGGCTAAAGATGTGGATTCGACGGCAACAAATGAAGATTGAAGACATGCGAAGCATGAACATTTGGTCACCACGTGAAATTTGATCACAAAAAACTGGGGACAGAACAGCTTGCCGTGGTTTCACATGTTTCCAAGTTAATCCAAATATACACACAGTTCTTTTGCCATTGTTGCTGTGCATGGTGAACCCAGTTGACAGGTAGATAAGTTTTCGGTGCTTTGCAAAACGAAGATAAACGAAGCATCTATTGAAACCAATTCCATGCAGCTTGACTGAGTGTGAGTCACTCAGGTATGTTGCCTATGCTTTTGGATTGGTGTTTAGTTACTTGGCCCAGCTCCACGAGGGTCGGGAATTCAGTCCTGTGCAAGCCTGCTCATGCTTCGGCATTGCGCTGGTGGCAGTGGCAACTTGGTAGCGTTGTGGAACAGCCCTTTTTCAGTGGTTGGACTGGCAACGGCAGGTGCCCTTTGGGTTAAACGGGCATTTGGCAAAACTGCTTCCACCGCAAACTTCTGTGAAACCTTGTGAGGCATACATCGCTACCCCAGCTGGCGTGAAAGACAAGAAGAGCTAGGGCTCCTTGATCCTTCATGCGGACAAATGTACCGTGCAGATGTGCCTTTTGGTCCTGAATCTGTGCCAAACATGACCGCATGACGTTCCAGACAAGAACAGCTGGAAATTTGGCTGTCTCCTTTGTTTGGAATCAGACCATTGTCCCATTGACCCGTAAATTGGCAGCCTCACGGGCCCGTTTGAAATGGGCTCGTGGTGGAGCTGAGCAGACGTCCACTTTTGCGGTCAGACTCGCGGCCGAAAATTGACAGAGCACCTGGGAATTGGATGACATTTGAAAAAACATGCAATCTACCCAGATCCCAGATCCCAAACGATTTTCAGCACTCACTTATAATATGTAATTGTATATGTATATATATATAACTCTTATAATATGTATATATATAACACTTATAATATATACATATATATATATATTATATATATATTATATTTATATTATATATATTATATATATATAATTATATATATATGCTCGTTTCAATTCCGATGATAAAATTCCTGTATTCTTGGCGCTCAAATCTCAGCTTTGACAGTCCTTCTCTAATGGGTACGGTGAAACTGCCAGGCATGAGACCGCTGAAGGACTGGCTCCAGTCCTGCCTCCAGTGCCCGCCCGTGCCGGCCCGCGGGGCTGCCAAATCTCCTGTCGGGAAATCCCTGAGTTTTCCAATGGACCCATGGGGAAGTTCTTTAGGAGGATGGCTCCATATGGCCCCCTTGAGAGCATGGGCCAGCCAGAGGCTGCGAAGGGGTCACCTGGGTCCACGCGAGAGGCGTGGGCGTGGCGTCGCTGAGGAGGGTTTGTCCCTCAATTTATGGCAATTTGAATGGGGAAGATGATGATCAACCATCAAAGTCCTGTGGGTACCCGGGGTACCCTATTTCCAGACAAAGGCCATGGGTCAAAGAATGCAACCCAATCATGGATGGTTGCTGTAATGTGTCTCAAAAACAGTCAATTTGAATTATGCATTTTTTTTGACCCATTTTGCACCTCGATTTTCTCTGACCGGTAGAGTTTGAATTCAAAATAATAGCATGAAGACAACATGACGGAATGACAGGCATCTCGGCTCTCAAAGCGTAGCGCGGAGACTTGTCTTGCTCAGATGCAAGAAAAGGTTGCTGACTGTCGCATGCTTGGATTATGTTTAACATTCACACCATTGAAAATGGTACGTCTCTTGGGTGCGCATGAAGTGATACGTTGAGCACCCCCGTGGGCTTGCAGTTTCCAAGAAAGAGTCAAAGCCCCAAAGCCCAGACACCCAGAAAGCCGAGAAGGGAGCCCCACCTTGCCATGGAATGCTTGGTTGCCTTGGTCGCTGCTTGGACCTAGGCAGCTGGGCGGCTGTTCTGAGCCATGACGCGAATCAACGAAGAAATAGAATGATGATGACTGATCATGTCTCATGGACAGATAAACATGATAAGCACATGATGAATATGAACACCAATATACACATACAATCAAGTTTCACCTATAGAAACACATGAACAATATACCCAGGTGCTGGGTTCATCCAGTCGCTTGTGACCTCTGCACCTGGAGGTGCAAGATGGGTAGTGGTGCCAGTGCTCCCTCGTCCTTGCGAGGCGCCGAGGGTTTGAAAATCATAGGTTGCAGCAGGTTGTTGACCCCGATGATGCCCAAGCTATGGATGGTCTACCATGGTCTACCGTGATTTTTGATGCTTTAAGCGGAAACAAAAAGGGCATCGCAGAAACTGGATGGTCCCAGAAACTGGATGGTTAAAGCTATGGTTTGATCCCCAAAACTGGATTTTCCTAACTTTCGAAATTGAATGGTTTCCTCTGGAAATTGGCACCGTAGAATCCATGATTTCACCTCCGGAAGACGGGGCAGGGCTGGGCAGGGCTTGCCTCATGGCGGGGCTTGCCGCGCAGGCCTTAGCAATGATCCCGCTGGTCTCATGGCGTTGATCGATGCTGAGCGGCGTGAGTATCTTGACGTACAGGTCACTTTGGAACCCCAAGGAACCTACCACTTTCTGAGGTGAAAGGCAGGATGACTAGCATTTTCAGCTAGCCAGGTATACACACAGACTAGTTGACTAGTTTTGTGTGAAAAACCCATGGCCACATCCTTGTTTGAATCAAGATTCAGCAACCAAAATTTGACGATTCTGTTTTTTTTGATGAAGATTTTCTACTAAGAAAAGGCCCATGTTGGGGGGGAAAACACCATTCATTTCTGGTCCTTTGAGGTCTCGTTAGTCCATGTCCACAGGGATCTATGAAGGGGACTCATTGTCCCAATGGATTTTGGGATGGCCAGTAAGCCCCTAGTTTAAGGACTGGCTTATTAATCTGGGGTTAACATTAACCTGTTTCAAGTGGAAACCAAGCTAGTCACAGTTCCCAGTGGACATGCGAGTTGTGAGCTTGAGAGTCGAGGAATACCACCCGAAACCCCGGTGGTTGATGGTCATATGGGCCTATACTCATTCACAAAATCGGATGGGAAGATTCACGGGACCCCCCCAAAAGATGATGATATGATGATGGTCAAAAAGCCATGGATGTGGATTTTGCCCAAAGCTCATTCATGAACCAACCAGTGGAAAGGCTGTCCTGTGCTGAAGTGAGGAAGCAGTGGCTCGCCAATCAGTATGATTTGAAGTGTGCAGAGGCGGTTGAACTCCGGCTGCTTGGCGAATCCGCACTCTCCCAGTGGTTCAAAGATGTTCAAAGGACAATTTACAGGACGACCCTATATTTTGATAGTAACAACCATGGTTTTCCCGTAGATTTTACTTATCTTCTGGTAATCAGTCGCATGGTTTGCTGGAAAGGCTTGAACATTTTGGTCGATGATTTCCCCCTTGACATGCCCTTGACATGCCCAAGTTTGACGGGGATTTCCGTTCATGTCGCATTAGTATCCCCATTATGGTTGATTTGAATCTCCATTTATTCTTGGTGAATCCCATCCCATTAATTTCCATTCATTTCCATAAATGAATACATGTCCCACTACAATGGGAAACTAATGGGATGTCATGTCTATATGGGATAAATAGATGCCCCATGAATTTCCGTAAATTTCTATATGGTAATAACCATCAAATCCCACTTCCCATTAAAGTTGAGGCATTTCCCAATAGCGGAGCGCTGGATGCCTTTCCTCAGGTCACAGCTGGAAGCGTTGCAGCGAGCGGCTCAGCCTCCAAGGCACGGGGGCTGCGGGGCTTGGTGTGGCTTTTTGGAGCTTTGGACTGGGATTTATTGGATTTACCCTGTAAATTCACAGTTGGACCCTGCAAAATCAATGAAAATCACAGTTGAGTGGAAACTAATCAATGAAAAAAAAGCAGTTTGACCTGAACATTACCACTTTTAGTGGATACTAATCTTCCAACCCCTGGCAGGGTCGAAGTGTTAATTTACTGGAGGGTAATGTAACCAACATGGTGACTTAGTGGGAGCCGTGAATCCAACATAGTTTTTTGGTGGATTTGTATATTGTGAAAAAAATGGTGAAAGGGGGAACTAGGACAAGAGAGGTTGGAGGTTGGTTGGGAGGTTGTTATGTTTTTGTTCAATATTGTAAATCTAAATGTTTGACTGTTTCTTTTTGATTATCTGATTATCTTGCTAAATGTTTTGTTGAGGTTGTTGTGATAATGTTTGGTTTGGATGAGGGTAGGTTTTGTTGAGGGTGTTTTGGCAGTTATGGTTTTTAGGTTTATGTTCAATGTTTGTTCCTGATGTTTTTTTCTGGGGCTGTTTTTGGGACATTTTAGGTCAAAGTGTTCATGCTTACCTTGTTGATATTTTTTTGCTTGATTTATGTTTTGGTTAGGGTTTGTCTAGGTTGTTCGGGCTATATTCTGAAGCAGTCCTTCTTATGCTCTCCGGTTTCCTTGTCTTGGTTTCCCCAATCACCAACACCTGTGTCAACGCCAAACACATGCATCGTGTCTGGAGTTTTTTTTAGGAGGTTGCCAAGTGTCCCATCTGCCTTTGTCGTTTTTTTCATTGTCCTTCCTATGCTTCCTGTTCCTCCTGTTCTTTGCTGACGCCCTCATTTTCAACACGTCGGGACACCCAATGCTTGGAGAAAGGACTTGTGCGAACTTGTCCTGTGTCATCTTGTGTCATCTTGCGTCATTGTGCAGACTTGCTCTCATGTTGTTGTTATTTTTGTGATGGTATGTGATGGTGTTGATTTTGAACATTCGTGTCTGCCATCTTTGTTTTCTCCAGCAACATTGGGGGCTCAAAACCCCACAACAGCCAAAGGATGCTGGGTACGTGGGCGAAATGGATTGGGGAGAAAAGTGTGCCCCTCATCTTTGGTAGTGGGGTCAGCGGCTCTGTCATAGCCATTGCGTGGAATGCCACCGAGCAAGACCGGATGGCTCGTGCCATCCAAAAGGGGCGCTTCCGCCCAAAAAAGCCTGAGGAGTTCCAATTGGAGTTCCTAAACTTTGACCTCCCAGCCATCCACCGAGGTCTTGGCAAGAATGGCATGGTGGCTCTCATTGGCATGCAAGCCACTGGGAAGACCACCACGCTCCAGCATGTTCTGTGTGAGGCCGAGAACCCCTTTTCCCTGGAGGTCTCCCACGACGATGTGCATCGAGCCATCCACAATGAGCTCCGCAAAAACATTTGGAAGCTCCCGTGGCTTCTGGATGGCATGAGGGTAGATTGGGGAAAGACCCACAAGGATGTGGTGACCGAGGTCTTTGAGAAAGTGACCGAGAAGACCCAGAAGCCGGTTCGCCTCGGCTTTGATGTGGTGGCTGTGACAAAGCACGGAATAGATGAGCGGCATGTCTCCAACATCATTGAGGTGACCACGGGCAAAGAAAACCTGCATTTCCCTACCAACTTTGATGCGAAGTTCTTCGTGAAGCAGGTCAAATCCCTTTGCGCAGACAGGCATGTGTCATCAGCCCTCATCTCCTCCAGCGAGGGCTTGATGATGCTGTTCCTAGGAGAGCCTCGTCTTGACAAGATGCTTGGAAGGGAATTGCCCATCTCCAAGTCCAAGGCATACCTCAAGGCCTTGGGTCAGGAGAACATCAGCGATGCTGATGGAGATGCCCAGAAGCTTTGAGAAGTTGAGGGGGTTGAGCGCATCAGCAGGCAAGGAGGCCTTTTGCAACAAGGAGATGCAAGGGTGGGTGAGTGCCATTGAGAAGACCAACGGTCAGCCCTTCACAAATGTCAAGGGACTTTACCAGAAGGCCTTGAATGAGCCGATCGGCATTAAGGACATCAAAGTGGCTACATCCGGCAAGTGGTGCAGACCCCGAGGAGACCTTCATCCAGCATATGGTCAAGACCAACATCTTCACGCCCCGAGATGATGGTTGTTATATGAGCTGCAGTTTGACTGTCAGCACAAGGCCGTCAAGAAGGTCTTTGAACTGTAGAACCACTGAGGGGCATTTGTACTGTTCAGACAATCACTGCCCAATTGCGGTATCACACAGACAGACACCTTTGGACAGCCTTCATGAAAAAAATGTAGGCCTTTTGCGAGACACCTTGATCAGTGAGACCCTTTGCCTTGATGAGCACTCCCTCATTCCCTCAAGGATGAACACGGTCTTATAGGAGTATGAGCGCAGCTTCATAGGGGACGAGCCAACAATCATCAGGTATGAGCCCGTCCTCATCAAGTATGACCTCATCCTCATATGAGACAACCCTCATTTCTATTCATTTTTAGTAGGGATTTTGGATGATGATGACATCATCCTCTTATGAGCCTACCCTCATAGGGGATGAGCCTTCCAGTGTGAGGGGGTGTTGCGCCCATTCCGAGGTCAAAAAATCATCACTGACGAGACCTTCGTTGAGGGTTGGCTGGGTTTCAAACAAACATTGTGGAACAATGTTCAACGTTTTTTATGGAACAAATCCATTCAAGTGAAGATCACAAGAACAATTGCGGGTAGCCTTCAAAAGCCCAACTTTCAGTGAGGAGTTCAACCAACGCGTGTAGGGAGTGTCGATTTTGGACAATTCCTAAACTGTATATTCATTGGTTTTACACCCGTTCTTTGAAGATGCGATATATGATACATCTATAGTCTATAACCCTACACCCCGCAATATTCATTTGTCAGGATGTCAGGCGACCGTGTCTTTCGTAGGGTCTGGGTTCGGGCTCTTTTGTTTTTCATTCTTGGGGGCATCCACATTGAGTGGACGAAAGAAATAAAAGGAGAAGGAGAAGAAGGGGAAAAAAAAGGAAAAAAAACACGGGAGCGACGCGCTCGGCTTTTGCAACTTCAATGCACGTCCCAGTGGTGGCAGACAACAATGACGATGAGGACGAAGACGACAACGACTCTAAGTCTGGTGAGAATGGATGGACATTTTGATTTTAGTTCTTTATTCACTCGTGTCCATGTTGTTGATGATGATTTGTTCCCTCCCCATATCTCTCTTGACAAAAAACATTCCCCATTTGGTGGGTGGCGAATATTCTGACATTCACATCTATGACACCCTCGCCACAAGACAAATCGTTGCGCTATCCATTTTGGTGAAACGGTGTCTATACCAAATCCCTCGGCTTTCCAACGCAAGACCCAAAAATACTTAAAGACAAGTCGCCTTATGTAATTAAGATTTGATATGCCCTGCTATTTAGTAATTGATGGTAAGAAACAAGAAATGGACGAGGACATCTTTGACCAGATGGTTGAAGCACTCCATCAACCTACAATCCAAGAACCCCCAATGCCAACCTCCACAAGATGGCAACCCGATGGAACTTATGACAAGAAACCCAACGACCCAAACTACTTCTCAAAATACTATCAAAAAAATTATCAACTCCTTTCACCTGTCCCGACTGCGGACGGACAATTTCGTCCAAATCCAATCTATCAAAACATCGTCAAACCAACATTTGTATGAGGAAAAGATGCCAGTGTTGAAATCCAAAATTTTCTCAATAACAATCATTTCTATTGGGAAGGTTTTTATGTTGAAGTCCAACCCCAATCCCAAAAAATCCAACAGGCAACCCATACCCAAAAACTACTTAAAGAAATGCCACCTTATAGGGTATAGTAAATGGCAGAGGATACAAGGTTGAAACATTCAAAAGACATGTTATATATTAAAACCAATCCAACAACCAATCAAATCAACCACAACATCCTCAACAAACAATTCACACTGAAAAACTACTTAAAGAAACAGATGATAATAATAATATAGATTATACTATAATGGACTGGACACTTCACAGCAGATTGTTTTGGATTATCTTTTGTCATCCGAAAAGGGTGAGATATTGAAACGGAATGGTGAAGAACTCAAAAAATTCAAGATTGGAGACAAAACCTACAACTTTGAAAGGGGGAAACCCATTTCAAAGAGGTTGATTACCAAATTCAACAAGATTAAGCAGACTATGGACTACAAAAAGTATGAACTGAAAGAGAAGAGAGGCATTAGATGGGTCAATCTGGACAAGAACAAAGCACTCGCAGGCATTCAAATGAGATACAAAGCAACCACCACCTGTGATACGGTGGGGTAAATGTAGACAAGTATGGGATTTCATGGTGATTTTCGAGTGACTTCATAGGACTCAATGATACTTAATGTGGCTTTAAGCAACAAAACATGGTGACTTAATGGGATGTAATGGTGATACAATGGTGATATAATGGGGTCAAAATAGATAGATAGATAGATAGATAGATAGATAGATAGATAGATAGATAGATAGATAGATAGATAGATATATATATATACATACCATCCGGTAATATCAGAGTTTGCCATGGAAAACACGGCTCATTTGCACAGTTTTTTTGCCAATAAAACAAGGCAAATTTCCATGGAAAACGGGCAAATTACCATGGAGTCATGTGTAAATCCCAGATTTCAGGCGGTTTTCAAACCAGGTGCCATGAGCCATCGGCGCCATCGGCGCCATCGGCGAGCAACGCGTCATCTCCGGCAAAGTCGGGATGCAGTGTGGTCTATGAGGCTGGGTGTGTCTGGGAAAAATGCAGGAACGGAAGATATGGTGAAATTCATGAAGCATCTTGGGAAAACAGGGCAAGAATGCATAAGAATGCCATGGAAGTTGAGGTGGATGATGGTGAATGCATCCTTCAAATCCATGCAACGGGATTCATCCTGGCTGTTTCCATTTGTTTCCTCCATTTTTTTCGATGCCAGGGACGTGAAAGTCCAAGCCTCTCAAGTCCGGTCAGCAGTCCGTGTAGCCGTGGTGCCCTGCGGGATCGTCGAGGGCTTCAGATTTCCTTGGACACCAAACCCAGCGTGCCTTGGTAGCGACGTGGGATGTGGGGGGTAGCTGAGCTGATTTTTCTTTGGGATCCTTCCAGCCCATGAATTCGGAATATGTACCCTCTGGTAAACTAACACAACTATGGAAAATCACCACTTTTAATAGGTAAATCACCTATATCTATGGGTCATTTTCCAGTTCGCTATGTAACAAATTACCAGAGGGTTTTCAGCAATAAAAATGTGATGGGCTCGTTTTTTTTTTGGGGGGGTCTCATGGCTCGGAAAGCGAAACCAATCAGAATCAGGTACCAACTTCGAAGGCATCTGGCTCCGAGCAGCAGGACGGAAGGTTTTTTTTTTTTGGATATGTTGGGATCAGAATGCCAAGGAAACATGTCCAAACATGGGAACACACACACACACATATATATATATATACATATACACATAGTAATAATATAATAATAATATAATAATAATATAATAATAATAAAATAATAATATAATAATAATACAATAATAATAAAATAATAATATAATAATATAATAATAATATAATAATAATATAATAATATAATAATATAATAATATAATAATATTAATAATATAATAATATAATAATAGAATAATAATATAATAATAATATAATAATAATATAATAATAAAATAATAATAATATTAATAATATAATAATAATATTAATAATAATATTAATAATATAATAATAATATAATAATAATAGAATAATAATATAATAATAATATAATAATATAATAATATAATAATATAATAATAATATAATAATAATATAATAATAATATTAATAATATAATAATAATAATATAATAATATAATAATAATAGAATAATAATATAATAATAATATGATAAATAAATAACTAAATATATAAATAGATACATAAATAAACAACTAACTAAATAAATAAATAGATACATAAATAAATAACTAACTAAATAAATAAATAGATACATAAATACATAAATACTAAATACATACATACATAAATAGATAAATACATAATAAATAAACAAACAAATAAATAACATAATATAACTCTCTCTCTATATATAATGGGAAAAATCTACAGATGGGATATGGTGGGATGCATGTGTGTATATATATATAATATATATATAATATAATGGCTTAGTAATCCATTACATGGGGTAAATATAACGACCGAAGCTTGCGACGTCACTGGAATAATGGTTAGAAGTGGAACTTCTCAGGTTGGTGAAGTAATGCAATTTATATACTTCAATTTATGGAGACGAATTTGGAATCTGGCATGAAAACCGACCACTATTAATTATAAGGGGATGTCCCAAGATGTTTTTGACACTCACATGCCGACCCAGCCAGACGCAAAACAGGTTTCTGATGCTCTTAAATCTTTTTCCGTTCATCCCACCATTCGTGATCAACTGCATTCCACGCCTTCTTTGGAGGGGTATGGATGGAAACTGAAGCCACGGACTAGACAAGCGGTTTCAAGTTGCCTTGCGGAAATTCTTGCGATAGCCTGACAGGTGGCCCAACCAGCACGCAGACTGTTGCAGCCTCAGAGATTGGGCTCTTCGAACTGACCGGTCTTGCGTTTAACATAGTGGATGACCCTGGGCATAGCGAAAAATATGTACCACGGAAATGACGTATATTTTGTCTGGGTCAGGCCGCCAGGCCTCCATAATATCTTTCGTTTTGTTGAAGAAGTAGATATACGAACTGGTATCAACTGTATATAATATGTGTATATATATAATATATATATAATATATATATATATGTATCATGTAGACAAGCAGGTGCACGTGATCATATGTGAGCATGTTTTTTCCACTGATGGATCATTTTGCCAGTCTAACAGTGTCTTAGAAGCTCTGCATGAATTTTTGTTGGTGCTGTTGCTGTGAAGATTATAGTCTACCAACTGCTACTTGTAAGCAGCCTTGTAGTTATAGATTTATACGCATTTTTGTTCACTAGAGCTTTCACTATTATTATCCATACTATCATGTAGTTATACTTGCGGTAATCAAACGTGGCACAGAAAATCTTCCATTTTATATGTGTTCCCCATTAACACCTCTATCTATAGCATAGGGCATTTTCCATTGCAACGTTCAATTACTGGAGGGTATACCAGTAAAAATGGAGGTTTAACCATCCAAAATTGGGATTTAACCATCAGAGAGTGGACATTTACCAGAATTTAACATGATTGAACCAATGCACATAGCCTACCATGGTGTACTACAGCATAGAGAATTTTCCATTGCCACATTCAAGTGGACCTCTCTGAGTCAGGTCCACTGGAGGTCTGAAAGTTCCCCCGGAAGGAAGCCAGGCGCTTGAAAGTCTCGGGGTGTAGTGGGAGATCAGGGGATATTCAGGGGATATTCATGGGATCGAGGTGGTATTACTGCCGGGAGTTATGAGACATCATGGGATAACTAGTAACATCACTAATAACATTGATAACAATTACAGTACAACACTGACAATAGTCAAATTATACTAATTAATGATAATAATAAGAACGCTAATATCAACAATAGTCTTGTCAACAACAATAACAGTGATATGGCGATGGGTCAATACCTATTATTACCATATTTTGGGGAATAACCATCTACTCACCAGCTATTTTAGAATACCTAGGGTACCAGGGTTTTGACCCATAACCATATGAATCATCCTAGTAAACATCCTATGGGGTGTCGTCCATAAAGGTGCGCCGTTGTGGCGTTCGAGCCTCCGCGGAGGCTCGGCATCGGAATTCCGTGCTGGGCTCGGATGCCGATTTGCAGTTCTTGGGCCAGCTGAACACTCAGGCGCAGGGAGTTTGAAACAACGAAGAACCGTTTTTTTTTGGGATGATTTTTGGCCAAGGAAAATGCGGAATTTGGCCAAAGAACATGGGAATTTGGCAAAGATGAGGATTTGGCCGATGAAAATGGTGATGTGCCCAACAACAAGGAGTTAACCAACATAAAATGGAATTTCACTAGATTTCAACAAGTAACAGTGACTTGTATGACCAACAAAAATGAGGATTGATAATCATAGATGACCTTTTTCCCACCTGGTTGGTTGATGCTCACCAGAAAAATCACGGTGAACTGAAGCATTTTAACGAGCCAAATTGGTTGATCGAGTCCCATAAATGTGGTTTTTCTATGTTTTTCTTAACCAAAAATCCAACAAGAATGCTGGTTAATTGACCAATTAACCACCATAAACCAAAAACAAACGTGGATTTTGGGCATGGATGTCTTTCCGGAAACTAGTTGGTGGATGAAACCAGAAGGGTATTGCAGAAATTTGCACCCTCAGTTCTTCCAAACCATTCCGGACAAATGTTGTCCCAAAACGATCCCAGGATCCCCCCATATTTTCCCAACTGGACATTGTCTCACAGAATTTGATGGGAGTATTCTTACAGGACACCTCCATGATGAAAAACAAAAATCATGGTGTCAAGTGTCAAACGTGTCAAACGTAGAGGCTTACCCTTTGAGTCCATTGATTCTGGATGGCTGCTGATCAGGTTGCAAAGCAGCACCCCATGGAGGTTCCACCATCCCCAAAGAGATTGCTGAGCCAAAAAACTTGGGCGACTCGCCCTGCAATGGCTGGGCGATTGGGGCAAGACTCCTTCCCTCAATATTTGATAGATTTGATAGCAACCATTTTTATCCATTTTTCGGGATATGATGTGGCAATATGTGGGATATAAATGGATATAATATGGGAATAGAATGGGGAATCGGATAATCCTTTCCTCTCAACTTCCGAAGCCTTGGTCCAAATCTATTGGATTGAATTGGGGGCACCGACGGGCACCGAAAAAATGACTCGGCATACTCGGCGGCAGGGATTCGGCTGTTGATTTGAGTAGTCACTTTTTCATTTTGTGGGCGGAAACCGGACACCTGCAAGTTTTCAAAAGACTAGGTCTATCAATTCGGGGTTGACATTGGTTGCTAGTCCATGAAAGCTCGGATGCGCATCATTCCTGCGCGAGGCTTAGTGGAAAATCATGAGAGGCGAAGTATTGCTCTGGCGAAGACCGCCAGCACCGGAGGATTTCCGCAGTCCATTTGCCTGGAAGATGATGGCCAGGGATAGCAGCAAGTCGTTGGGTTAACATGGGCGGCTGAAGCACTGTGACCTCACTGCGGCTCAAGGTGACTGCTGAACAACAATAGTTTATGAGTTGGGACGTGGAAGATTCTGGGGCAAGTGTCACTTTTTCAGTCACACTTGTCTCAAGTTTGATCCTAGCATCAGCTACAAGAAGTGTGACGATGGCAATAGCACCTACTTTCATGCAGAAACTGCCATCAACTGTAACAACCAAAGTACCTAGGGAACGAATGAAGTATCGCACAGTGACAGAGTCAGCAATTGACTAAATAAGCAAAGTAACTAATGAAGTGGACAATCAGATACAATAAGTATAGAATAGTACAGATGGATGGACCAGTGGACGAACAACTAGATCAGCCGATGCATAGGCGTCAAGGGGTTCTTGGTTACCGCTTGGCTTTTGCATGGCATTTTGCAGGCAGCGGTTCTCCGGGGAATTTCACCGTGATCACGGGGTTATCTCATCCCATCTTCAGCCTGGTTGTGACTGGTAGATCAGCCTGTGTAGATATGTTACATCACAGGTGTGTGTTACTGTTACATCACAGGTGGAAAGTTACAAGTCACAAATTGTAGGTCTGCAAAGTTCTAACATTACCCTCCCGTAATCAAATGTGGCAGCGGCAACTGAACATTCGGTATTTATAGATGATTTTCCCCATAAAACCTCCATTTAGACCAATTAAAAACGGAGATTTCCAGTTGCCAGATTTGATGACCGGAAGGTATATTATATGTTGTGATGTTTAGTTATGTTTTTTAGGCAGATTCATCCCAGGTAATTGACCGGGGCCCCTGCAAGGCATGGCAGAAGTGCTTCACCACTTGGTGCCCCAGGCGCCGGGACGCAACTTTTTCTCCAAGCGATGATAATAAATTATGGGTATACCAACTTTCCCCAAGAATTATCAATGATTTGGTTAAAGTTCTGTTAAAACATGATGAGTCGACATGTATATATATATATATATAATTATATATATATAGAGTGCATACATTACATTACTGTACATTTGATTAATTATTTACATTGACGTGGGCCATTCGGTCCGCCAGGTGCTGCAGTGCTGCTAGCCCTGGCCTGCCAACTTCTGGACCAAGCTTGGGAATGCTTTTTCAGATTGCAGTCTGGGCCGCAGTTGCTACCTGCTTTGGGCACCGCAAACCGTTAAAAATATACACGTTTGTTTGAAAAACATCGAGAGAAGCATCGAAATAAATGGTTGTGCAAAAAGATCCCCAGAGCAATTGCTGCCTGGTTGGTGTTTTTTTTTTTAATTTTCCCCAATAGTTGGGATGATCCAGTCTGACGAACTCCATCATTTTTCAGAGGGGTTGACCCAATTTTCGGCGCTGCCGTTTTCCAGGCCATGGCAGTCCAAAGTGGCTGCACGAGTGGCGGTTCCAGGGTCCAACTGCGAGCAGAGACAGGTTGGGTCGCAG
>CAMXCT020000413.1:72500-82500 GCA_947184155.2 Cladocopium goreaui
TCCTATCGCGACACATCACACACACACACACCACGACACATCACACACACCCACATCACGTTTCTTTATTTTTGGGGGGTGGTCTTCCTGTCCGAGCGAGAAAGTGCTTTTGATCTGAGTTCAACTGGTTTTTGATTCATTTGGTGGTGAATGATGTTTTGATCCAGTGGTTTTTGATTCATTTTTCCACCGTTGTTTTTCCCATTGGAAGAGTCCAAGAGACGATGCCGATCTCCAGGTGGTGAACGCCTTGTGTCAGCACCGCTTCGGCGAGGGTGTCCATGTGGATGAAGTCATTGCCGGCCAAGAAGCCGCGAAAGGACCGACCGCACCGATGAGTTTTTTGTTTTTCGATGATGTTTGGATGACTTTATGATGATGACCAAACTTTGGATGAATGTAGGCTTATTTTGATGATGTGTGATGATGTTTGATGAGGCTTGTTGTTTGATGATGTCTGGATGACTTTTGCCTTATTTTCATGATGCTTCATGATTTTCGAGGATTTTTGTGCAATTTCATCAATGTGTGTTTGTTTCATTCTGATGCTGTTTGATGATTTTAGACTTATTCTGAATGCTTATTCTGCTGTTTTTAGAGCGATTTCTTTGGAGTATCAACCCATTTTGTGGCATGGACTTACCACAAAGTCGCAACGTCACGTGGGACATGATGATAAACCGTGGGATTTTTTGGGTTTAGGGTTTGCAATTCTCAAACCCCATCACACAGCATGAGGATGCGGGAGGATTACCGCGTGATAAAAACTTGAACTTAGTAAACTCAAAGAGTCCCTCCCGGGAAAGTCTCTTTTACCGCGGCTTGGGTAGGCACTGAATTCATTGTGACGCTTGCCTTGTCCGACCGCTCTGTGTTTGAGACTGAGTAGTTTGAGCTGGGGAAACTTTAGTGAAGGGTAGCCTCTGGGTGACTAACATAGCTATGGAAAATCACCATTTATTGTAGGTAACTCATCTACAAATGGACCTTTCCATAGTTTTTTTGCAAGTTTACTGGAGGGTAGGTCAATCCATGGGCAAATCGCACTACCCGACCCCGTGCCGCGGCGCAGTTGCAGCAATTGACATTGAGGCTTGGATCCGCAAGCAGCGCTTGGGCCTTGCAGCGTGACAGGGTGAGCTTTTCCATCAAAACTCTGGGTGGTTGTTCTTATAACAAAATATTTTCACATAACTTTTATGATTTTTAAGCTTTCTAAAGATCTCTGTTTTTGGGTTCCCGATGGCATGGGTTCCTAGTTCTACATCCATTGGACGCAGCCGTTTCGCCTCTGAAGCGGTTCGTAGTCGCCGCAGCATAGCCCTTAAAAAACATCAGAACCGTGGCTTGGCGCCTGGCGCATGGGTCCCCTTAGCCTCCAGAAATTGGATGGATCTCATGGGATTTAATGGGATGAACATCGATTATCCCCGGCTATTTTGGTGTGGAAGGGCACCAGGGTCTTGACTTGACCCATAGCTTGATATCAATCTGACAGATAATGACCCCCAATTGGGAATGTTTTATTATTGGGTCACCACATTACTTACGAAGTCGAAAAAAACTTTGGCAGGTGAGTTATTCCCGACAGGGAATAGATCCCCAGGTCTCGGGGGACAGGTATTGACCCTACAAAAGACCAATACCTGGGGGGGTGAACATCACTAGCAAGTGAATTGTTGATGCGCAGAAATAAGAGGATTCCGAGGTTCCGAGCCGTCAAGATTCTGTCCATTCTGTCCATTTTCCTCAGTTTGGAAAATATGGATTGGGATGATCAATCCATCATCAAGTTGAAATTTATCCCCTTGAAATATTCCCTTAGAAATGACGATCTTCCCAGGGTGTTGAGATTGTGCCCTCCGATCCCTAGAGGCCCAAGATCCGCGACCGCTCTGCGATGGACTTCAGTCAGTCAGCTGAAGAGCTGCTCACCAAGCTGGACACCTACAGAGAGCAGCTCGCTCAGGTGGAAGAGGCCAGCGACTGGTGGCTGAAGGGCCAGACGGCCATTTTACCACCTTTTGTCCGTTTGAAAATTTGCGGAAGACCAGCAAAATGACCATTTGAAGATGGAAAATGAAGAATCAGAGCTGCCCAATTCTCAGACAAACCTACATGAGGCTGATTTTTTCCGCATGTTGTCTAAGACCTTCTTCACACTGGATCACACTTCGTTTCCCTACTCTTCCAGTGGATTTGATGATGTACTTGCCGGAAATCAAACATAGCAATGGAAAACCCGCCTGGTAGTTCCAAGATTTTCCCATCAAACCTCCAGTGCGGGGGTGATGCCATGGGAAACCTGGCAGCCAGGCACTGGAACAACAGCCAGATGAGCCATCCCTGGTGAAGCTGAAGAATGACCTGACAGAAGCACGGGAGCTTAGAGACGATGCCAATGAACAGCTCTGGTCCGATGTTATGATATGTTCACAGGCACGGATATATATATATATATTTATATTATGTGTGCATGTATATGTATATATATATATCAACCCTATGTCCCCAATATTTCAGATGCCTTCACGCCCAACTGCCAGTTGCGCAACTGAGGTCATTGTGCTGACAGAGGACTTGGTCAAGTACCAGGCTTCACCCGCCTCGGCCCTTGAATGTATCCAGGATAACGAAGGGTACATCTGGGAATTCCTAATGTTTGCTGGGAAAATCGTCATGACATTCCCATACGCTGCCAGTAATCATAGGTAACTGATAGCTAGAAGGTGTGGACATTGCTGATTTTGCTTTTATATACATCTTTTTACTGACCCACTTTCCCTGGCATGTGGGGTGTTGGGAGCAACCCTCTGGCTTGAAGATATACCATCCTTGCCGTTCGAAACAAAAAGTTGGCTTTTTTGGTGGATTGGTTGAACACACTTTTGCAAAGTATTGTGCCGAGTGAATGCCAAAGGTCCATTTTTCGACAGAGAATCCCAAGTCAGGACCCTTGCAATTCTATACAGACCACTTATGCAGCAGTGATGGGAGGATTCAAAGCCATCAGCCTTCAGATCCTTCAGCCCCCGATCCCGGCTTGAGGGATCAACGGTGTAGTCAAGTCCCCAATTTTGATCCGCTTCCTATTGGAGTTTTCGCACAAATATAGAGTGCCCCCCAAATTAACCAGAACCATTGGTTTTTCTAATCTATTTTGGATCCCCCAAGTACCCCATAGCCATTCAGATTGACATGGAATCAGCTCTTCACGAACACAGCACGCATCCATACACAACTGTCAAATCCTTAAAACAAAAATGCCAAACAACATGAGTTTCACTCAGGTAACTCCTCCAAACAACTTAGCTATAAACCAAGCTATCGTTTGGGGTTGTCTTGAAATTTAGCAGATAGGTTTGTCTGAAAATGGGGTACTCTAGAATCCAGTGCTTTATCATCATTTTGCCATTCAATGACCGTTTACTTGGGGTCTCTGGGGTACACCATTTTCAGACAAAAATCAGACATTATGCTGCTGGACATCATTTGATGAAGTGTCGGATAGAAGTTTGTTTTTTTTGGAAAAAACATTTGTTGTCTAGATCACCATGTTTTTTTTGGTTTTCATCAGATGGTCTAGCTAGAAATACGCCTAGACATTCTGGTGCTAAACCGGGGAATGATCCAATCCATGATCACACCAATCTAGGATAATAACTAAGTAATTATAAATAGTTATGGTATTATAACTAATTACAATTAATAACGACTATAATAACTCAGACTAATTGTAACTAATTATAGTATAACGAACTAATTGGAATGGGAATTATCCATCTGCTACCAAATTTTTGGATGCTAAACCACTAATTTAACTAATTATAACCAATTAGGTATTAGTAACTAACATTGACTAACTACTAGTGAGAGATATATATATATAACATATGGATATACAGAACTATTAGTTCTAACACTACTGATAAAGCTAATTAGGTATTAGTGATATATTAGCTATCCCTAATAGTTATTATATATTAGTCCATTGGTTACTATTAGGAATTGTAACTAATCACACAGCTAATGTTATATAACTATATATAGCTATTGGTCATCAGTAACTAACATTGACTCACTACTAATGATATATAATTATTAGTTCCAACACTAGCTAATAACCAATGTTATATAATTAGTCAATGGATACCATTAGTTTTAGAACAACCACTAGCTAATGGTTATATCAACTAGTGCTATGAGATGTAACTAACACTAGCTAACGTTATAAGTATAACTAAAGTTGATAATACTAACTCATAGTTACTAACTATAAGTTGACTAATGTCTAACTAAATAACTATAATTACTAATGGCTATAATTCCCTAGTAACCAATGGATACCATTGCCGCAGCCAGGCTGCTGCCCCCACAGAGGCAGAGCAGGCGGGTGCGGAGACGGCAGGCACCACCGGGCGCGCCAGCGTGGTGCCGCAGCGGCTTGGTGTTTTCAGAAACCATGGGAAGCTGGGTGAAAACCATGGGAAAAGATGGGAAAATCCCTATGAAAAATGGAGGGTTTCATGGGAAAGTCATGGGGACAATACATGAAAATGGGGAAAATGGAAGGATTTCACCATTCAACATGGTGATTTTTTGGGAATACTGATGGAATACTCATGGGATCTAACCAGGGATATAATTGAAAAATGCCGATTTCACCAGGGATTTTCCACCAATATATGTGCGGTCAAGTTAGTCGGATTCTCATTATGGATTTCACCAGGTTTTTTGTTGCCTTCTGGTAAGGACAATCATCATTTTTACTGGGTAAATCATCTAACTAAGTACTCGTAGGCCCTGTAGGCCATCTTCTATGGCTATGGCTATGTCAAAAGTCAAGAAGAACAAAGCAAAAAGGTGTGTCTTCTGGCGGATTGATGACCATATGTATACATATATGCACATACTATATATATAATATACATGTATACGTATATCATATATAGATACTGTATAATGTCAAGAACAGGGGATGTGTGTTATGTATATATATATATATGTGTGTGTGTGTGCGTGTGTGTGTGTACATTTATATACATAAACATGCATGTGCACAGACATACACGCATACATAGTATCTATAGCATGTTTACCTTGTCAAATGATAAATTGCCAGGGTTTCTGTTTCCGCAGGATCCTAAACTATTTAGGAAGAATCATAACATCCATTTGCACGCTACTTTGGTGTTCGGCGTTCAGGATTCAGCAGGGTTTGGAATGGTCTAACCCATTCCCATGTGGCTGACGTAAGGCAACCAACCTCCTCTCGTTCAGCATCTTGGTGCGGCAAAGCCTGTGGGTTTGAAACCGCGTCTTCAAACAGAAAACGCGATCCCCTGAATTTCTTGATCGATCGAAACGGATATAGGACCTACTGAGAAACACAGAGAGAGATAGTCCATTTGTGGCGAGACCAGGAGAATCCTTGAGAAACACATCTCTTGAATTCTCTTGGTTGTCATGAAGGTGCCAGCATTGTATGCTTCCCATCTGCACTGAGGCAGCAAAGTCGGTGCACACGGCCCTTGTGGGTCGTACTTGCGAGGCATTCTTTGAGCAGAAGTGGTACAATGGCATCTTGTTTGCACATGGCTGTTGGACAGATCATCCAGCTAGCAGTTGCCTCGTAAGCTGGATCATCAAATTCAAATGATTAAGGAGTTTCACAACGTCCTTGGAGCTAGTAACCATGTGGAACCATTGCTTCCGACTCACCAAGCTTTAGGAACCTTAGGACATCATTAGGACATCCAAAGGCTTACGTGCCATGAATGTGGCGAGCGGCTCCCCCCTTGCCGGCCAGGAGAGATCAAATCCTTGCGCCGCGACGAACGCGGCCAAGAGCGATGCATGGTCGAGTTCATTGGCTTTTCCAACCAGCGTGAGTTTAAGGCCAGCCGCAGTGGGCTATGTTCACCAGATGAGCATCCCAGACATATTCTGGAGTAGTGTGGTAAGCCGCATAAGAAACTACCAATTTTTGATGGTGAATACATGTGAATAACCGTCTATTTTTGGAATGCTTTATGGCTTTGGGTTTGCCACCTTATACGTTGTAGCTCTTTGGACTGTTCTGCAGGCAGAGTCAACACCACCACATCAAGTCTCGTGCAGACTACAGTATCTATTTTTTTTCCCCGAGAGCGTCTGAGCGAAGGGTTCTTCTAATAGTGGGGGTCTGCCAAACATTCTCACATCTTCACATCTTCTCATCCTCACATCCCCACATCTTCACATCTTCTCATCTTCACATCTTCTCATCTTCACATCTGCTCATCTTCACATCTTCACATCTTCTCATCTTCACATCTGCTCATCTTCACATCTTCACATCTTCTCATGTTCACATCTGCTCATCTTCACATCTTCTCATCTTCGCATCCTCACATCTGCACATCTTCTCATCTTCACATCTGCTCATCTTCACATCTTCTCATCCTCACATCCTCACATCTTCGCATCTTCTCATCCTCACATCCTCACATCTTCAGATCCTCACATCTTCACATCTTCTCATCTTCACATCTTCACATTCTCTCTTGCCCTCTTGCTCTCTTGCCCTCTTGCTCGCTCCTTCTTTTCGATTTCTCTCTTGAAGGCGCGGGGCAGTTCCAACGAGACGGCAGGAAACGCAACCCTTTCGCACGAAATGAGGTTCGATCGCCAAGAACTGAAATAAAATTGCGATTTCACGGGTCCGGTCTCTGTGTGTGAAAGTGTTTGTGTGTAAAAATGTCTGTGTGTAAAAGCGTCTGTGTGTAAAAAGCTTCTGTGTGTAAACGCTTCTTTGTGTAAAAGCGTTTGTGTGTAAAAGCGTCTGTGTGTAAAAGTCTCTGTGTGTAAAAGCATCTGTGTGTAAAAGTCTCTTCGTGTGAAAGTGTTTCTGTAAAAGCGTCTGTGTGTAAAAGCGTCTGTGTGTAAAATTGTCTGCGTGTAAAAGCGTCTGTGTGTAAAAGTCTCTGGGTGTGAAGGTGTTTGTGTAAAAGCGTCTGTCTGTAAAAGCGTCTCTGTGTAAAAGCATCTGTGTGTAAAAGCGTCTATGTGTAAAAGGGTCTGCATGTAAAAGCTTCTGTGTGCAAAAGCATCTCTGTGTGTGCAAGCTTCTCTGTGTAAAAGCCTCTTTGTGTAAAACGTCAGTGTGTAACAGCGTCTGTGTGTAAAAGTCTCTGTGTACAAAAACGTCTGTCTGTGAAAAGTTCTGTGTGTGGAGAAAATATACGAGAGATACGATGCAAACTATTGTCTTGTGTTTGTGATATATTGTCTCGTCTGCCTACAATACATTTTTAATATATTGTCTTGTAATATAGTGTTTCCATACTAACAACAGAAGACTCTGCTCCTCTACGCTCTCGGGCCATCCGTCGTCTAGTTCCGATGTGGAGTTTTAATTCCAAACCATGTGGTGGTTATTTCTCCTGATGATGCTTGGTTTCCCGGACCCATTCTTGCCATGAATGAAATTTCATTCATGCTTTGTTTTGATTGCACCTGCCATTTTTGCTAGTGACAACCAACAGTTTCATGGATAAAGGTCCACATCCGGCATCTTTGCTGCAATCTGATTCTTGAATTAGTTGATCCAACATTTCGCAAAAAATAACTCTCTTTGTTTAACCAAATATGGTCAGGGATCTTGGGATATCTTGGGCTGTTAGGAGCTACGGATGATCAATTCCTACTTTTGGGGGCTGGTTCAGGGTCCATTTAGCACCAAGAATCAAATGATTAAGTTGGTTCATCCAATTCTTCAACTTTGGTCGATCCAATTTTTCCACTCTTGGTTCATTGTTTTCAAAGTGGGTCCATTTTTTTTGAAGTCAACAACCCGATTTCTGGTGTGGGCTTGACGCCACCCATTGAAGTCAACCGCTCCAGGTCACCGATGTGCGCCTGCTGCGGCCGCCACATCCAGCCCAGTGTCAGCCGGGCACCCGCTGCCAGGCCTGCGGAGCTATCTGCAACCAATGGTTGTGTATATTAGTATAAATGTATACAATACACTCCATAACATAACCTGCACACACACACAAATAAATAAATATATGTATATATATATGTATATATATATATATGTGATATAATATAATATGATATAATATAATGAAATATAGTATAATATAATACTATATATATAATATATATATATAGATAGTTTTTCTTTTTTAAAGACTATACTGTAATATAATAATGCATAAACATATACTATAACATGGTGCCGGGCATCTGAGGGGGCCCCCGCTGTTGTCACTTTTCAAACATTTTACAGGGGGGACCACAAAACGCTGAAAAACGAAACTTTAGCATCAGGAGCAATTTCATCATCATCATCATCATCATCATCATGATCATCTGCTGCATGTGTGCAAGTGCATGAGAACGTACAGCAGCGTAGCATGACGTATGTGTGCAAGTGCATGAGAACGTACAGCAGCGTAGCATGACGTATGTGTGCAAGTGCATGAGAACGTACAGCAGCGTAGCATGACGTATGTGTGCAAGTGCATGAGAACGTACAGCAGCGTAGCATGACGTATGTGTGCAAGTGCATGAGAACGTACAGCAGCGTAGCATGACGTATGTGTGCAAGTGCATGAGAACGTACAGCAGCGTAGCATGACGTATGTGTGCAAGTGCATGAGAACGTACAGCAGCGTAGCATGACGTATGTGTGCAAGTGCATGAGAACGTACAGCAGCGTAGCATGACGTATGTGTGCAAGTGCATGAGAACGTACAGCAGCGTAGCATGACGTATGTGTGCAAGTGCATGAGAACGTACAGCAAATGACGCTATTATCCCACCCCACCCCACCCCAACCCCCCCACCCCCCCCACGCCCCTCGTCTATGATGTTGTTTTTAGTGTAATGTCAAAAACTGACAACAGCGGGGGCCCCCTCAGATGCCCGGCACCTATAACATATAATATAATTTCAAATAATAAATATAATTTAAAATAATAAATATAATTTAAAATAAAATATATAAAATAAAATAATATATATAAAATAGAATAATATCTATAAAATAAAATAAAATAATATAATATAATAAAATATAATATAATATAATATAATATAATATAATATATATAAAATAGATCATAATATATATAATATAATATGAAAAAACAAAATATAATATAAAATAATATTTTATAGTATAGTATAATATAACATAATGATATATACTGTAATATAATATAATGTAATATAATCTAATTTTATATAGCATAGTATAATATAATATTATAAAATTATATATACACATATATGTATATAAATAAAATACATACACATAGGAAATACATACACATAGGTAAGATATATGTATACGTAGAAAGTTGCTTCGGCCAGATCTTTGTGGCAGAAGTTGTTGCCCTGAGATGACCGTCCCAGTGACCGCCCCAGGCCATTTTCCCGGAAGATGGTCTTTGGTATGACTGCGTCGGAAGCCTAGACTCTTAGACCTGGAAAAGTTCTGTTTCCTTTGGGCGGAAGAGACGAAGATGGACGAAGTTCAGCGTTTTGCCAGGTGATCACGGAACAGACTGAGAAGGGTTACAAGTCTCTTGGCTACTGCAAGGCCGCAGCTGGTGAGATAACCACAAACCACTGCTCTACCAAAGTACCAGAGATAGATGGTGTTAGTAACTAGTAGAGTCGTGGGGTCCTCTAGCGGTATACAGGTGGTTTTACCATGTCTTACCATAAGAAATCAGGATTTTTGCATAGTCATGGATAGTCTAATAGTCAATTGGTAACTTTTCCCACTCCAACGCGGGGATTTCCCATGGTACCTTAACATCTTAGGACCCCACGGCCCTAATATTTTCCTGCCCAGGATCACCTTCATCGATTACGGCAGCAAGGCGGAAGTGAAGTTTGACCAGATCCGGCTGCAGAGTACGGGCAAAGTGGGTCAGCAGAAGCGAACCATCAAGGAGGTGCCCACTGCGATTTTCTCGAAGCCCCGGGCCGCTGGAAAGTTGGT
>CAMXCT020000413.1:85000-115000 GCA_947184155.2 Cladocopium goreaui
AAGGCCAGCACCCGCAGCAAGTGCGGCTTCATGTCAGGAAAGCCCAAGGATTCCATCTTCAAGGCGCTCAGCTCAGACGCTGTGCCCGTTGTAATGATAGCCTCCAAGGAAAGGGGTGGCCCAGTGAACCTTACAGCCAGGTGCCGGATGCCCTTGAGGGCAGGGTTGGCTTCATGGGAAGTGGAAAGGAAATGACCAAGTTCCAAGAAGCCAGGAAGTGCCATGGCGAAGAATGACCACTGGGGTCCACAGGGGGACAGGGTTGGGATGGCTATGGGGGATGGGTTTATGACAACTCATGCGAATCTTAGATCTATGGGGATTAAAGATTTCTTTGAGGATCATGGAGTATGAAAATGTTGTGATCGTCACACTGGGCGAATCAAGGGGGTTGTTGATCATCTTGCATATATCGAGAAACCGTACCAGAAGCACTCCTCGACTTGGCACTATTTGGTGACTAGGGAGCCGAGGAGCTGTACATAAAATCCATATGAAATGGGAGCCAAGGAGCTACAAAGAGTTTTCCAACCACATGATAGTAAAACAAACAATTTTCTTGGTGAGTTGAGCCCTTCTAACTTTGACCTAGAGCACTTCAAGGTGAAAGTCTGATGATCAGATGTGCACATCAAAATCTTGGGGATCGCTCGCGTTTCCTCTGAGGTTCACCTACCAATACGTTTGAGCCCGCAGAAAATGCTGCGATTCCAGTGATCCAATACGGGCCGATTTCTATGGTGCTGTGGCAGAATCTGTGACCCAACCGAAAAAGGAGCCGCGAAGCCGCTGCCAGCTGTGGCCAAAGTTGTTGGCGGTGCACCGTGCACCAGTGGCAGCCTGTTCTTTTATTGACGTGATGGTTTTTCTGCGGGAAATAACCACGGACTTACTGAAACTGTTCTGTCTAATTGTCCCTTCATCCATTTCTATCCGTTTCTGCCTTTGACGTTCAGAATTGTTGGGCAGCGTCTGAGGGCCAAGTGCAGCACTTTGACCGGGACACGACCACGCTTCTGGAGCAATTGAAGGACTCAGCTCAATGGAGACTTGAAGCAGCTACCTACCGGTAACTCATAGGTCATAGTGTCATAGTGTCATTGCTGTTTTGCAGCCGATGTTTCAGTGATTTGTCGGAGACAGCTGAGTTCGTAATCTGGCCAAATCTTTCCAGAATCTCTACCTCGTGGTCTGAATGTGATTCATGTTTCACTCGCGCTGCCGTCCAGGCTCCGAACAACAGCAGTAGTTAGGGGCGGTAGTCCTGGTTTTGCTATGGGAAAGATTGCCAGCAAAATCTGGTCTAAAGGGTTGCTAGGGGGCTTTGGGATTCCGGCAATG
The DNA here is from genome assembly GCA_947184155.2 of Cladocopium goreaui. Lineage (NCBI taxonomy): Eukaryota > Dinophyceae > Suessiales > Symbiodiniaceae > Cladocopium > Cladocopium goreaui. The sequence goes on from CAMXCT020000413.1 coordinate 86,342, forward strand.
ACCAAAGCCCTAGAACCCTTGGCGTCTTGGTCACGGACCGATCTTATCGATGCCTACCAGCATTTCTTGGACTATTGCGACGAGACGGTGGGTCGGCACGTCTCTTGGACTTCACTGAGGTGGGTTTATGGAGAAGCCATCAGTCAAGCTACTAGACCCACAATATCTAGATCCAACCGAAGGTGGTTCAGCATTATTTTCCGTTGTCAGACCAACCCATGTTGTTCCTGATATCTCATTAAAAGTATTAAAGCACATCTTAGATCATCTTAGTAATTGTAGCAAACATATCCACATATCTCCCCAGTACATTTTCCAACATCACCATTTTACACCTCCCCATTTTACATTGGCCACAGTACCTTCCAAAAAAAATCGAAACGAAATCATCAACATCACTATGTCACCAGGATTTTCATGGATTTTCATGGATTTTCATGGATTTCCATGGATTTTCATGGATTTTCATGGATTTTCCACTATTTTCCATATCCCCCACTCCCAAAGTGTTCCAAACATCCTCGCTTCAAGCCCCTTTGCTTCGGAACCCCCTCCGATCCCCTCCGGTCCACTCCGATGTCCCAAGGAGTTCACGGATGTCTTCCAATGCTTTGGCGACACCACGAAAGCGGACGCCGCCTTCCAGGCCCTGAAACCCAAGAAGGGCCGCAGCGATGGCAACACGCTCTTTGCGGCGGCCGTGGCCACGTCCAATCAGAGCTTCATCTCCAAGGTGGGAGAATTTTGAGATGAGGGGATGAAGACCATGAAAACCATGGGGAAACCAAGGAGAAATTAAGTATATAAATATGGAAGGTGAACTTAAGCATTCTAAGTTTTTTAGATGAAGCAGCTTGATGATGATGATCCGGTGCTTGTGACAGTGTTTTTTTCAATTTACTTTTCTTTACTATGGAACGTGTGGTTATAGACATCTATAGGTATGTGGAAGTAGCACAGAATGGAATACTCCAGGTGGTTGATGATTTTGTCGGTATTTGGGGTTGATTTCTGCCTTTTTGGGTAGCAATTTTTTCTCTCCGAAGGCGACGCTTTGAGCAGAATATTCCGGTGGATACTTTCCAAGATGGGATCTAGATCTGGATCAAGCATGGGTACCTGACTAGCCTTACTTCCCAATCTGTTGCAATAAATGGGGCTACAGCTACACGCAACCAGCGCCCAACATGCCAAATTGCAAGGAATCCAAGATGGACACTAATGGAATCATCTTAGAAAACCACATGGGAGCTGAAGCACCGTTTACATAGGGATGATCCTAACCCTGGAAACATCCAACAGATCTACCCACCATCAATCCAATCACTCGCCCCCCTGTGCACCAATTTACCCAACATTCGGCGGACTCTGAAGGTGTCTTTGATTTTCAGCATTTTTGATTTGAACGGCGATGGAACCCTGAACAAGGCAGGGTGCAGGCGCTGAAGTTCACTTAGTTCACTATTCTTCCGTGAGGTTTTGGGGGGAGGCTGAAATAAACTTGGTATATGCCGCCCCAATTAGCCTCTGGTAAACTAACATAGCTATTGAACATGGCCCAGTCGAAATAGTGGATTTACCCAGCTATAAAATGGTGGATCTTTCCATAGTTATGTTAGTTTACCAGAGGGTAGCTAGTTTAGTTCAATTCAATGCCTCAAGTCTCGGCCTGCTGCCGCGACCCATCAAAGGTCATAAGTTGACCCATCGAAGGCTATGACAAAAAACCGCTATAGATGGGTTAATAGTTAGATGATTATAGATGGGCTGATAAAGTGACATTATGATCATAAGTTGTTTTGATTATAATCAACGAAAATGATTGACTTGTCTAGTCATTATTAACCAATAAATTAACCCATCACTAGGGGTCATAGCAATTATTGGAGCCGACATCGAATGATTATGCTTTCACCCCAAGCCCTCCTCCAATCTCTGCTCTTCATAGTTAGATACCTATTTATTTCAATATTTTTGATGGCTAGTTAAAGTATGTTAAAGTTATTTCCGCCAATTTAGCTGTCATAAATCAAAATCAAATCATATGAAGCCAACTCTACATTTATAATCGAAGGAAGTTTAGAAGTCAAACTTCCGACAATATGGACAGATGAAAAGCAGAGCAGGGCAGAGGCAGAGAGAAGAGAAAGATCAGAAGAGAGAAGAGTAGAAGAGAAAGAGTAAGAAGAAAGAACATGGAGATGCGCGAAAAGGTAGGAAAGTCGCGATTCACTGTGTTTTTCCAATGATTTGTGGCTCCGGAGGGTCGAAAAGTAGGCTCGCTAAAGCGGCGGGTGCGGAGCCAGCTGGCCAGAGGAGAGATGAAAAATTGCACGCCGTTGTGGCGCGAAGCACATTTCGAAGTCAAAATGTACAAAACCACGTTCGGACCACTTTTGGAAGTTGAGATGTTGAAAAAGTGCACGCCGTTGTGGCGCGAAGCACATCTCCAAGTCAAAATGCACAAAACACACCAGGTGCGGACCACTTTTGGCACTTGAGATGTCGAAAAAGTGCACGCCGTTGTGGCGCGAAGCACATTTCGAAGTGAACATGTACAAAACACACCAGCTTCGGACCACTTTTGGAAGTTGAGCTGTCGCAAAAGTGCACGCCACTGTGGCGCGAAGCACATTTCCAAGTCAAAATGCACAAAGCACACCATGTACGGACCATTTTTGGAGGTTCAGATGTCGTTTCGCGTGGCAGGCGCAAGGGATTGTGCACCGTATCAAGAAGCAAAACGTGAGGGTTTTGCCGCATGTCCAAAAACGATGGCAGGCGTGGGACATTTGAAGAGGATCTGCAAAGATGCATTTCGCCTGGCAGGCGCAGTACAAGAGACGTGTTCATCAGAGATGTTAGGAGGTCAGGGCGCTGATTTCCTGAGAGGGGTTGCATTTTGGAGCATTAGATATGTCGATTTCCTAAGATGGTTTTGCGTGACAGGTGCAGCACTTCGTATGACCTGGCATCTATTTTTCGTGGCAGGCGCAGTACTTTCGACAGGTGGAGTGGAAAAATCGCACAACGCATTGGTACGGGGCCGTCAGCGCTGCACTCAACTTTCCATTTTTGAAAAAAGTCTCGCAGAATTGCTTCGTTTTTGTTGTCAAGTTTAAAAATTGAAGAAGTCTCAAAGAATTGCTTCGTTTTGGATGTTCTCAAGTTAAAAAACTGAGGAAGTCTCGCAGAATTGCTTCGTTTTGGATGTCGTCAACATTGAAAAATGAAGAAGTCTCGCAGAATTGCCTCGTTTTTGATGTTGTCAACTTTGAAAAATGAGGAAGTCACGCAGAATTGCTGCGTTTTTGATGTCGTCAACTTTGAAAAATGAAGAAGTCTCGCAGAATAGTTAAACCCTAGATAGATGAAAAATGAAGATAGATCTCGCAGACAGATAGACAGATAGACAGGTAGATACCCAGATAGATAGATAGATCGATAGATAGATAGATAGATAGATAGACAGATAGACAGATAGACAGATAGACAGATAGACAGATAGACAGGTAGATAGCTAGACAGATAGACAGATGAAAGAGAGAAAAAGAGAGATAGAGAGAGATAGAGATAGAGAGAGAGAGAGACAGAGATAGATAGATAGATAGATAGATAGACAGATAGACAGATAGACAGATAGACAGATAGACAGATAGATAGACAGATAGATAGACAGATAGATAGACAGATAGAGAGAGAGAGATAGATGGATGGATAGATAGATAGATAGGTAGATAGATAGATAGATAGATAGATAGACAAATAGCTAGAAAACTAGACAGCTAGATAGATAGATAGATAGATAGATAGATAGATAGATAGATAGATAGATAGATAGGGAGATAGATAGACAGACAGACAGATAGATAGGTAGACAGATAGATCAGTAGGTAGGTAGGTAGATAATCAGAGAAAGATAGGGTCAGATAGAGAAACAGAGAGAAAAAGAGAGAAAGAGAGAAAAAGAGTGAGAGAGATCAAGCACCTTTCAGTCCATCAGTGGCTTCGCTCTGCCATCCCTGATTCACAACAACCAACCTCTCCTATAGGTTTCCTATTTTTGAAACTTCCGCCACCGCCTTGTGCGGTACTACTGGTAATCAAATCATGTCATATATTATAAATCAAATTCCTCCCCGGCCGGTGGCTTTTCGTGCTGCGCCTTGAACTCCCAGGAGGAGTTCACCGTGGCGTTGCGCTCCTTGCTGAACGGCCTGCGACTCTTCTATACCGATGCCGTCATGCCGGGGGATGCGGAGCTGGAAGTGGCGATCGACCAATGTTTCGCTAGGTGGCTGTGATTCATATGAGGTCAATGGCCATTTCAGGAACCTAAATTGGAGGTACCTACTATTTGTAAGGCCTATATAAGGCCTATGTAAGGGAATATCCCATTGATGAGGGTTTCCGCGGGTTTCCTAATTGGGGGTACCTGCAGGTAGCTGGATGGTTGATTTCCGCCGGAAAATTCTATTGAGATGGATGATGAAATGGGGTAGCCCATGGTAGCCCTATGACTCAGGAAACATCCAGATGGGATTCATCGGGGGATGTTCATGCTGATGGGATGTTAATGGGATGTTACTGTTTTAGGGATGTTGATCATGGGATGTTAATGAGGATTAATTAATCAAGATCATGAATGAGGATCTTAAGTCCTAAAGGGCATTTATTTCATGGGCATAAACACATCAACAGCATCTGAATGGTGTCTTTTTCTTGGTGATCATTTATGATTCATCAAGCTGAATGGGAGTTTACCATGAAAGATTGTTTCTTACATGATATTTCACCAACAAAAGTGGTGGTATACTGGGGATATAGGGGGGTAATCTGGATCAATCAGAACGACTTGAACGCAATGCCACTGGAATGATGACTGGTGAGGGTACGCATCCCAAATGGCATTATCACGGGTTGTTGAATTATCATTTTTTCCCAGAACAATGATGTTCATGTGTTTTTAATCGGGGTTGCTCAGGTTAAATTGGTAGTTTTAACTGGTTGTGATTGGGATTCAATGGGTTTTCAATGGGTTTTTGATTGGGATTTTAAGGGGCTTTTAATGATTTTAATGGTTTAATTGTGATTTAGTGGTACTTGATGGGAGCCTGGATGCTTAATGGTGATCATCGCCTGTGATTTTGATGGTGTGTCATCTGTGACTTCGGACGGCTTGGGATGAGTATATCAGACAGTGGGGAGGCAATGGGGATCTACGGTAAGTGGATAGAAATTATGGCATTATGATGATCAACATGTTGAACAACATTAAAAGATAGTGGCACACACACACACACATATATATATATGTATATACCAGTAGTACCCGCACGAGGCGGGGCGGAAGTTGCCTTAAAGATAGATATAAAACCTTTCTCATCTATAGAACTTGCATGCGCCGTGCGCCAGCCAAGCATGTGCGTGCATGCATTCTTCGAAAGTGGTGTCCTGTTTCACATGTCGCATTTGAAGCTCCTCTTCGCTCTTCACGCTTCACACTCCACACTTCACACTCCACACTCCACACTCCACACTTCACGCAACCCACTGCACACTCCACACTTCACACTTCACACAACACACTTCACACTTCACAGTCCACACTTCACACTTCACACTCCGCACTTCACACTTCACACTCCACACTTCACACTTCACACTCCACACTTCACACTTCACACTCCACACTTCACACTGCACTCTTCACGCCCCACACTTCACACTGCACCCTTCACACTCCACACTTCATCTCATCTGAGCTCTTCTCACCTTATCCCAGCTCATCTCATCTCTTCTCATATGTCATCTAAGCTTTCATGAATCACGTCCCAGTACTACTACTAAGGAACTTGCATGCGCCGTACGCCAGCCAGGCCCGTGCGTGCGTGCTTTGTGCAAAGCTGTTGCAGTGTTGCTGTCCAAGAACATGACCTGCGCGCGACCCGGGTACAATGCAAACACTTTCCTCACACTTCACATTGCGCTCTTCACACCCCACACTCCACACTTCACAATTGCACTTCATCTCAACTCATCTCATCTGAGCTCTTTTCATCTCATTCCATGTCTTCCCATATGTCAGCTAAGTTCTTCTTGGCTATTTTCATGTCAAGTATTGTCAAGTACTAGTACTGAGGTCTACTACAAAAGCTTGCAAAAACCGCTTCCCAGTACTATTTTGCACAAAGCACTTCCCAGTACTACTTTGTACTACAAAGCTTGCACAAACAAAGCACGTCCCAGTACTACTTTGTACTACAAAGCTTGCACAAAGGCGTCGGAAATTGCAGCTCCAAAAACGGGTCTCGACGCCAAAGCGACAAAAAGACGATTTTGAAGCACTTTTTAAAAGGATTTTTAAAAGGAAAATTACTATCGCCAAAATCTCGAAAATCTGCTGACAAATCACTATCGCAACCTGGATGCAGCCACTCGAATACGATTTACAATCTTCAGCTTCAAAAGACAATAGTATTACGCATGCAGCCGCGGCACCAAGCAACCTTGACGCAGCCACTACAATGCGATCTGCAGAGACTGAGTTGCAAAACACAATAGAACTACGCGCAACGGTGTCGGAAATTGCAGCTCCAAAACCGGATCTCGCCGCCAAAGCAACAGAAAGATAATTTTGAAGCACTCTGTAAAAAGATTTTTAAAAGGAAAATTACTAGCGCCAAAATTGAGAAAAGCTGCTGACAAATCACTATCGCAGCCTGGATGCAGCGACTCCAATACGATTAACAATCTTCAGCTGCAAAAGACGATGGTATTACGCATGCAGCCGCGGCATCAAGCAACCTTGACGCAGCCATTCCAATGCGATCTGCAACCACGGCTTCAAGAAACGCATAGAACTACGCACACAGGAACAACCATTGTTGCAAAACACATAGAAGGAACCAAACGACCGCAGCCGCAACCGCCGCACACACGAGGTACCTTTCATCGCCGGCTGCAGCCACTTTTACACGGAAAAGCATAAGATTTCGTGCTCCGGCTTCCTCCCCACAACACACAGCATGCAACATTCATGCAGCCATTCCAATGCGATCCGCAACCACAGCAAGAAACGCATAGAACTACGCACACAGGAACAACCACTGTTGCAAAACACATAGAAGGAACCAAACGACCACAGCCGCAACCGCCGCACACACGAGGTACCTTTCATCGCCGGCTGCAGCCACTTTACACGGAAAAACGCAAGGTTTCGTGCTCCAGCTTCCTCCCCAAAACAAAGCCCATGCAACATTCATGCAGCCATTCCAATGCGATCTGCAACCACAGCTTCAAGAACGGCATAGAACTACGCACACAGGAACAACCACTCGTTGCAAAACACATAGGAGGAACAATTCGCGACAGAAACGACCCCAGCCGCACCCGCCGCACAGACGAGGTACCTTCATCGCCGGCTGCAGCCACTTTACACGGAAAAACACAAGGTTTCGTGCTCCGGCTTCCTCCCCAAAACATAGCCCATGCAACATTCATGCAGCCATTCCAATGCGATCTGCAACCACAGCTTCAAGAAACGCATAGAACTACGCACACAGGAACAACCATTGTTGCAAAACACATAGAAGGAACCAAACGACCGCAGCCGCAACCGCCGCACACACGAGGTACCTTTCATCGCCGGCTGCAGCCACTTTACACGGAAAAACACAAGGTTTCGTGCTCCGGCTTCCTCCCCAAAACAAAGCCCACGCAACATTCATGCAGCCATTCCAATGCGATCTGCAACCACAGCTTCAAGAAACGCATAGAACTACGCACACAGGAACAACCATTGTTGCAAAACACATAGAAGGAACCAAACGACCGCAGCCGCAACCGCCGCACACACGAGGTACCTTTCATCGCCGGCTGCAGCCACTTTACACGGAAAAACACAAGGTTTCGTGCTCCGGCTTCCTCCCCACAACACACAGCATGCAACATTCATGCACCCATTCCAATGCGATCCGCAACCACAGCTTCAAGAAACGCATAGAACTACCCACACAGGAACAACCATTGTTGCAAAACACATAGAAGGAACCAAACGACCGCAGCCGCAACCGCCGCACACACGAGGTACCTTTCATCGCTGGCTGCAGCCACTTTGCACGGAAAAACGCAAGGTTTCGTGCTCCGGCTTCCTCCCCAAAACAAAGCCCATGCAACATTCATGCAGCCATTCCAATGCGATCCGCAACCACAGCTTCAAGAAACGCATAGAACTACGCACACAGGAACAACCATTGTTGCAAAACACATAGAAGGAACCCCACGACCGCAGCCGCAACCGCCGCACACACGAGGTACCTTTCACCGCCGGCTGCAGCCACTTTACACGGAAAAACGCAAGGTTTCGTGCTCCGGCTTCCTCCCCAACTCACCACTTGCCTTCGTCACCGCTTCCCTTCCTCACCACTTCCCTTCCTCACCACTCCCCTTCATCATCACTTCCCTTCTTCACCACTTCCCTTCCTCACCACTTCCCATCGTCACCGCTTCCCTGCCTCACCACTTCCCTTCCTCACCACTCCCCTTTATCATCACTTCCCTTCTTCACCACTTCCCTTCCTCACCACGTCATTGTCAGCACCCTTCATCAAGGTCAATTCCACCGCTTCTTTTTCTTTTGTTATGTATTGAATTGATATGTATTGTTATACGATCTACCGCCCTTCATCATTTCAAATCTCAGAATTCTATTTGTCCGTAACACGGAAGTATTGCTTCCCAACTTCCTTTGATAACTATACACGTATAGACACTGTTTTAAAATGTTTTATATTTGTTCGGTGTTCAATGTATGCCATGAACCATTAGCCATAGCAGGATGCTGGCCGAATTGATGGTTGATATTTGGGTCAATAGGTAGATGAGAATAAATCGTAGACCAACCAAGCTGGTGCCTTTCCCGATTGCGAATATTGTGGTCGGGAAATGCTACCTTGATTCTTTTGATATTGGAAAGGAACACATTGGCAGGAAGCATATATAGCACTTTTTACCGCTGAATGGAAGGGTTTTGCTCGAATTTATCATTTCACTCGGCAGCTAGATGTCAGACGTTGAGGGAATTCCATGGAAGAGTGACATTGACAGTACCCTCTGGTAATCAAACATGGCAAGCTGGGAAAATCCCCTAGAAATGGGGTTTTCATCGGAAAAACGATGAACAACAGAACAACATCTATAAAACCGCATCAAATGACAATTACCCTAGTTTCATCAAAAAAACCAAGCTGGAACATCTCCCCAAAAATGGGGGATTCGCCTATCTAGCCACGTTTGATTCCCGGAGGGCAAGACGGCAGGATTGATTGCGACAGATCCGGCTTTTTGACCCTGGGCGAGTTCATTGTCTACTCCTATCGAAACCGATGCTGGGCTGCACCCCATCAGACATACCCTCTGGTAAACATACAAAAAACTATGGAAAATGGCCCATGTATAGATGTTTTACCTATCAAAATGGTGATTTTCCAGTTCGCAAACTGTAAGTTTACCAGAGGGTAGCCATCTGAAACTCTGGTTTATTGGATCTTTTCATTTTGACGTCTCACACTTCTAACATTGCCCTCTGGTTATTCATAGCTATGTTTGACATGCCCATTAACAGATGAATAACCAGATGATTTACATAATTAAAATTATCATTAAACAGATGAAACATGTTAAAGATTATCTGGTATTAACAGATGATTTACGATGATTTACCGTTCTTTAACGATGGTGATTTTCCGGCGTGCTCGTGCTTCGAGGTGATTTGCAGGAGATGATGCAGACGGTGCCAACCGAAGACAACCGCAGCTAAGCCTACCATGACTGGGGATAGTGAAAATACCACCCATGCACATGGTGATTTTGGAGATTTATTATTATTGGGTTTACCCTACCAACAATGGTTAACATTGGTTAATACGAATCCAATATTCATGGTCAATAATGGTGAGTAGTTGTGATTAATGGCTACCATTCGGTGTCCTCAAGCGTGGCTTGCTGGAAAATGAATTTAGTTCATTGATTTTGCCAGCTATAAGCCTCCACTTAGTTCGTGGATTTCCAATTGCCATGTTTGATGATCGGAGTGCAAGACTACCAATGATGATGATTATGATGATGATGATGATGATTGATGATGGTTGATGATGATTATGATGATGATGGTGATGATGATGATGATGATGACCATAAATCATAATAAACAAATGAAGTTTAGAAGTCGATACTTCTGTTTTACAGAGATTGGAAAGTCAGTGAATACAACTGAGGTGAGCTGAGAGTGAGCTGAGATGAGCTGGAAAGAAGGAAGGAAGGAAGGAAGCATGGAAGAAAGGAACGCACGCACGCATTGTATCCCTAAATAAACCCTAATCCAACCCTAAAATAGGCTCTAATCCTACCTTATGTATCATACATGCGTACATATGTATAGAATTGTATACGCATAATCATTTACACGTTTTCTTTTTTAACATATTTATGCTCATATTCCTTCACAGGTTTACACAAACTTATGCATATTTATTCCCGTCCATACATCAATCGATAAAAACCATGGAAAAACTGTTTAAAACCACTGGGAAAAACATGAAACGATGGATGAAAACCATCGAGAAGTCGATGCAACTCATGGAAACAACGATGAACACCCATGGAAAAAAACAATGAAAATCAGCGAGAAATCGATGAAGACCTTGGAAAAATCGCGGGACAGTGCGAATGAGAGATTTTAGTTCCAAAACGCAGCAAAATACATCAACATACATATTGTAGTTTCGAAATGCAGCAAATAGCAAGGAACAATCCACCAGGTTCTTCAAATTACAGATTTTTGCCCCTAAAATGCAGCAAATATATTTTTGTTTGATCTTGCCCTCTCCACATTTAGCTCTTTAGCTTTCTTTTTTTTGATTCCTTAGGTTATTTTTTTGATTCTTCTCCCAGCTGAGAGTGAGCTGAGATGCGCTGAGATGAGCTGAGATGAGCTGAGATGAGCTGAGATGAGCTGAGATGCGCTGAGATGAGCTGAGATGAGCTGAGATGAGCTGAGGTGAGCTGAGGTGAGCTGAGATGAGCTGAGTGAGCCGAGATGCGCTGAGATGAGCTGAGATGCGCTGAGATGAGCTGAGATGAGCTGAGATGAGCTGAGATGAGCTGAGATGAGCTGAGGTGAGCTGAGGTGAGCTGAGATGAGCTGAGTGAGCCGAGATGCGCCGAGATGCGCTGAGATGAGCTGAGGTGCGCTGAGATGCGCTGAGATGAGCTGAGATGAGCTGAGATGCGCTGAGATGCGCTGAGATGAGCTGAGATGCACTGAGGTGAGCTGAGATGAGCTGAGATGCGCTGAGGTGAGCTGAGATGAGCTGGTTGAGCTAAGATTTTCAATTTGCAGTTTTTGAGGGATGTCTCGCGCAAAATGCGCTTTTGAGAGGTAGCAGACGCGCGAAATCGTCTGTTTTGCAGCAAAAAACGTGCCTCGGAAAATGGATGGGGAAGGTCTGCCGCGCGACGGGTGCGAGACGGTCTCGGCTTTGCTCGGATCATTCTGAATCGGCCACACATTGGAACTATCGGTTCAGGCTTCATTTGCGCAACTTTAAAGAGTTGTAGTTTTGAAGGATGTCTCGAACGAAGGGTTCGTTTTCAAAGCTTCAACTTTCAGTTTTTGAGGGATGTCTCGTACGAAAGCCTCGTTCTCACAACCTCAACTTTCAGTTTTTGAGGGATGTCTCGCACGAAAGCTTCGTTTTCACGAGCTCAACTTTCAGTTTTTGAGGGATGTCTCGTACGAAAGCCTCGTTCTCACAACCTCAACTTTCAGTTTTTGAGGGATGTCTCGCACGAAAGCTTCGTTTTCACGAGCTCAACTTTCAGTTTTTGAGGGATGTCTCGTACGAAAGCCTCGTTCTCACCAACCTCAACTTTCAGATTCAGTTTTTGAGGGATGTCTCGCACGAAAGCTTCGTTTTCACGGGCTCAACTTTCAGTTTTTGAGGGATGTCTCGCACGAAAGCTTTCTTTTCACAAGCTCAACTTTCAGTTTTTGAGGGATGCCTCGCACGAAAGCTTCGTTTTCACAACCTCAGCTTTCAGTTTGTGAGTGAGGTCTCGCGCAAAAACTTGGTTTTCACAACTTCAACTTCCAGAATTGAAGGAAGTCTTGCAGCTTCGTTTTCACAAGTGGAAGTTGCTGTTCAATTGCGCCAAAAGGTTGCGGCAATGAGTCTTTGCAGATTTTTCTCGTTTTTGGAGCCTTTCATATTCCTTTTTCTTAAACTTCAAAATCGTACTTTTTGGGCCTTGGCGCCGGGCTTCGGTTTTGGAGCAGGTTTTTTGGGCCAGAGAAGAGTTGAGATGATCTGAGAGTGAAAGGGAGCTGAGAAGAGCTGAGATGAGGTGAGAAGAGCTGACACGAGGTGAGAGGCTGAGAGGAGGTGAGATGAACTGAGAAGATCTGAGAACAACTCAGAAGAGCTGAGGACTGAGGGGGGAAGAGATGAGAAGACATGAGAAGACATGACATGTGCTGACATGAGCTGCGAAGAGCTGAGGCAGAGTTGAGAAGAGATGAGACAATCCGAGAAGAGGTGAGATAACCTGAGGTGAGATGACATGGGATGAGTTGAGACGACCTGACATGAGAAGGTGGTGAAGAGCTGAGAAGAGCTGCGTTGAGACGAGCTGCGTAGAATGGAGAAACTGAGAGGCTGAGAGGAGCTGAAACGAGAAGAATTCAGATGAGGTGAGAAGAGATGAGAAAGCTTAGGTGACATGAGAAGGTGTGAGAACAGTTGTGATCAATTGAGAAGAGTTGAGATGAGCTCAGGTGACATTAGTTCAGATGGAATGAGACGAGATGGAACGTGAAAAGGGATGTCAGAGGAGTGAACTGTCAAGAGATTGCTGCGGCAAAGCGCAGGGTGCTGCCCCACATCCTATAGGCACAGTTTGTTTTTGCTCTAAAGGCTTTAGGCCTTTTCATTTTTGAAACTTCCGCCCCCGGCTTGCCTGGGTACTATTTGTAGCCATGATCGCAGCCATAGTCGCAAACAGGGTATTTTAATAGGAACCCAGGATCAGCATTTTATATCATTCCAGTTCATGCCAACCCGCAATTCATAAACCACTAGTTTACGAATGGGGATTCCTTAAAACTATACCATATGTATCTATATGTTATTTTCTTTTTGTGAAGCTCTGAATTTCAGCTTCCGAAGCTGGAATCAGGAGCCCCAAGCGACCCAACCAGCCCAACCAGGCATTTTTGAAGATTCGGTGCCTTTCCAACGCCGAGTGGCCAGCCACCCACGCTCAGGCAGGGTCCTCCCACCTTGAAACTCACATGGAATCCAAACAAGCACGTTCGATCGCCAACTCATGTCCCAACTGACGCATACTTGTACTGTATAACTTTTTGGTCTTCTCATTTCCCCGTCAAATTTTTCCCTCAAAACCCATCAAACGCAATTGCAAACTTCCCCTTCAGAATCTCGAAGAACTGCCAGAAATTCGTCGAATTTCCCTCTCCAATTGGAAACTCCCAGGTGACGCCCCCAGTGACGAGCTTTCCTTGGGCAAATCGGCTTCCATCGCTGAGCCGGTGGTGAAGCGCTTCTCGCTGCGGGAGGAGCCGGTCCGAAAGCGTCTGTCCCTCGAGGTGCCCGACGAACCGCCGGTGCCCATGAGCGCGCGCACGGCGAGGAGGAGGAGCACGAACAGCGGGGCGGGGCGGAGGCCCAGACCGGGCCCCGCGGAGTCAGGACGGGATGGGGCTGGGGGATGGGCAAAATGGGATTTTTTGGCATGATGATGGGACATGAATATACTTGCTGTAAAGAAACAACTGAATATTGTGAATTATTGTCAAATATTGTTGTGATGTGTCTAGGCCTAGATCTGTGAATACGCAAATGCCTTCGTTCGTACAACATCAGACCCATGGATGCGAGCACAAAGGTTTAAAGTTTATGCCTGCCTGATTCATGGAACAAAGTGGGGACTGTGAGAGGTTGATCTGTGGAAAGTGGGGTGCAGGAACTGAGATCTTTGGCATCCCGCCTTCCCCAAACATTTCTAGACAAATAACAACGACTTCACAAATGATCGGACTTGGATTGGTGAACTATCCACAAGTGGCCAAACTCTTCAGGTTGGTGAATTATGATTATGACAACTTTTCCAACACTTACTGAATGCCATGCTAGAAACCTTGGTTTGTTGGACAAGAAACCGGTGGATGTGGCCCCAAGCTGGTTTCTTGGCTAGGAACCTGGTGCGGCAGTGTTGCTTACGCAAAGCTCACTGGCAGGAGCTTCACGAACGCGTTGCCTTGTTCGCCATGGGATGGCAATCCCGACGACGATGTAGTAATGAATAGTAATGATCCACAGGTGAATAGCCCAGACACCACTGTCACTGACTGTCACTACTATGTACCCTCTGGTAAACTAACATAGCTATTGGAAATCACCATTTTTAATGGGAAAACTCACTATAAATGGCCATTTTCAATAGCTATGTTAAATTACCGGAGGGTATTTGCTGTTCCAAGTGACCTTTTGCAACTGGCTGAGTCATCCCTTCGCAGGAAACGATCTAGTTCTCTTCGGCCAGCTCGGGTGCGCCTGAGGGGGGTCCTGTGGCAATTTTCGTAGATCCCGCAGGATTCTCCCGCAGTCTCGCCCAAATATCCAAAAACATCCCAAACTGGAGCTTCGTATGCTGTAAAACTGAATCTTTACCCAACTTTAGCCCGCAGCGAAATCGCTGTGTCACCAGACTCGGCATGTTGTTGCAGGTCTGGTCGATGCCACCAGATGTCTCAAAGGCACAAGCTTGGATGCTGTGGAAATTCTTTCATCACTTGCCCCTCGGCCTGTGATCACGCGCGATTTTCCGAAGCTGGAAGCTGGGTGATTTGGCAGCTGGGAAACATATTCATCCCACCTGGGGGCAGTTTCCGGGGGGTCCTGTGGGAGTGCTGTTGTCGCTCCGCAGGAGTGGACACAATTCGGATGCCGACCTCGATCTCGTGTTGGACTTCCTGCGGGATCAGATTGCCGTGAAGAAGGAGTTCCTCCGCATCGCTAGCATGGCCAGATCGGATGAACCGTACAAAGACAAAGAAGACGAACGGCACTGCTCCAAGGATGCCAACGAGCTCAAGGATGCCAAGGAGCTCAAGGATGCCAAGGAGCTCAAGGATACGATGGATGCCTGGCCAAACTTGTTGTGCATTATGGAATCTCACCCCCCGAAGATCATTGTATAATCCTGGAAAACTTTTTTTTTTTGGTCAAACGGCCTTGACCATTTTTTGTTTGGTCATTACGGCTTTGCTCCTCTGGAGCCACTTGTGTGAGAGTTGCTACGGCTTTTTACGGTCTTTTTTCAACAAAATGTCGAACAAAAACACGGTTTAGCTACACGTAGGCTTGTGTGAGAGCTGCCACGTTTTTTTTTTCCCTTTTTCTAAATAAAATGTCGACAAAAATACGGTTTTGCTACGAGTAGGACTGCACAGGTTCTTTGGATTTGACCATTCTTTTGGGTCATTACGGGTAAAACCAATATTTTACCAAAAAACTTATCGTTGCGGCTTTTTCCCATAATGATCAGAAAAAAATGTGTTTTTGGCTTTCCAGGGGAGAATTATATATTATATGAAACAAAAAAATTAACATATGAAGACCCCCTACTTGTAGAATCGCTCTGGAACCCAGCTTCCTTTGTAACGTTGAAGGGAATTCCAATTTTGAGTGGGGTTAGGGTTTTGGGCATAATATTAGATTTGATTATTATTATACCTTAATAATCTTTATATATATATATAGAGGATTCAGCCTATGATTCTGGACAGCATAGATGATATTAGATGATAACTACCTACAATCCTGTGTCTATTGCAGTATAAATATAAATATAAATATAGAAATATATATATATATATATATTATATTAACATATATATATACTATATTAATATATATATATATATATGATATATATATATATACTATATTATAGAGACTACAGCCTTTATAGCCATCTACAATCATCTGCATCATCTGCAGCCATTGCGAGCACGCCACCAAGGAGGACTCGGAGACGGAAACTTCTCTTCATCTTCTCGAGGCGGCCCGAAGCAGCCTCTCTGCCCGGCCCAGCAGCCCCAGCAGCACCACAGCCGCGCAGTCTTCCGCCAGACCCAGCAGCCCCAGCAGCGGGCCCACCTCGCACACTGCACCGCTGGCGCTGAGCGGCACCGATTTTGCCGCTGAAGTCGAGACCTTGTCTACACATTTTCAGCGGATTTTGCTGGATCCCCAGGCAAGATGACGGGGATTCCATGGTGGGCCTGGGGAAAGAAGAGCTTGCAACATTATTGTGGAGAAACATGAATAAAGGGACATATATGGAAATATAGAATTTGTGCGACCATACGGCAATTTTTGCTCGGACCCGGAAGTGATATCATCGTCCGCATCCACATCAACATCTCAAGGGTTTATGGTGGTGAGATGTATCGCAAAGATGTCTGGACCTTCCAACATAAATGGTGGTGATACAGTAGGTATCTTGAACATTCTTGAACATGATTGATCATTATTTACTTTGTATTGTTCAACAGTTCAACATTTGAATTTCAACTTCAACCAGACACGTAACGACACAAACCGCTGGTGTCAGTCAGTCGAGGAGCAGCTCGCATGGTCTTGTGCTTTATTTAAGCTTTAATTTTATTGTTCTGCGGAACGCATGATGCTCCACGTTGGCTTTTGCACACCACATCAAACATGTTTCTTGCTGTGGGAACATGATTCTGGCATGCGGCATGCTTTGAAATCTTTGGCAGACGACAATGTGTGCGCGTATTCGTAGTTACTCAACATGGAGTTTTCCATTATTTTTCAATATTTTCAACCTGCCCACCATCAAACATAGCCAGTACCGAGTGCAGTAACACGCGGCAGCACCTGCCAGGTAAGACACAGACTAGAATGGCTTCAGCCGTGTCCCATGACCTTACGAGCCTTTCTTTGTTTGAGTGTCCTGGCTGAAAACCGGGTCCGTTTTAATGTTCATTCTCTGGGGAAGCTAGGGAACCTTATAGCTTCAGCTCGCAAAAGGTGCTTCGCAGCCATGCCTTATTTCGCCAGTCGTTTTTCAACTGAGGCTTTTCCACCCTGAACCCGACGAACATCGAATGCATCATCTCGTGGTGTAATGTGTTCCGTGCGTTGGAGGTGTTGAAAACTCTCCTCAGCAGCGACGCCATTGCGGTCAGCGAGAGTGAACTTGAGGTCCTGCCACTTGGACTTATAATCTGTTTGCGAGGCCAAGGAACCGGGATTGTTATCAGTTTTTGGGAATACTAAATGAAAAGACACTAAAGATTGAAATAGATTAATGGATAGATAAATAGATAGATAGATAGCTAGCTAGCTAGCTAGGTAGGTAGGTAGGTAGATATTTATGGATTGATTATGCACACACACACATATATATATATATAATTTTGAAACACATTGAAATCCCAGGTTTGGATTGAACAGTGACGTTTTTTTTCCGAGTAGTTCTGTGGTGGTTCAAGTTTTTTCCTGCCATGTGCGCTGACACGTCCCCGGCCGGGTTGGCTGTTTGAGGTTCAAATTCATTGATGCGGATGGGAGCGGCGACCTCACCATGAGTGAACTTGTTCTGGGTGGGCACTTGACCAAATCTCAAGCAGAACAGCTCTTTGAGAAATGCAGGAGAAAGAACGATGCAGCGATCAGTGACAAGGACACCTCTCACGTCTCCGTTTTGCGGTTGGTGCATGTTGCTGCTTTATCCAGATCCAGGGGCCAGATAAGAATTGGGTAGAGCCCAAAGCCGGGTTCCATTGAGCCTCCTTGTTAGCCCGAAAGCATCGCTAATTCTTGGGTTAATGATTTGAGCCACAGCCAGATGTCAAAACAAGTTGCCTCCGTGTGCCAAGCGGCTGGTGGTTGACTGCGTTCAGGACCTCCGCAACTACATCAAGGGCTTGTCCATGGCCCCTGGCAAGGATATGAAAGGCGTCCTGGAAACTTTTGCGCATAGCCCAAAGGCTCATACCCCCGAAAACGGCACACCAGAGCCAGTGGATACGCAGTATAGAGGCTAAGGTGTTGACCCTTCGCTTGAATTGCCTTCACTGAACGAGTGTTAAGCTTGTGGCAGACACCGGTCCTGCGTACAATACTGCGAAAATCGGAACCACTTGGCCTGCGAAATAAACGCAACAACTCGGGGTCGAAATTGATCCAGGATGACGATTCGCCGATTACAGGCTGGTCTTAACATGTCTTAACGTGTCTATTTTTTACAACCCAAGTCTGGGGGAACCAATTCGGACCCATATCCGAGCAGAACATCTCATATCAAAAAGCTTTCTGAGTTCCAAAGCACCCCAGGCAGCTTAGGCATTTTGTAGGCCAAGACACTGTCGGTCTGGGATTCCGTTCTCCAGGGTTCTTCCTGGCCCGGAGACACGAAGAGTCTGGATATCCGGCTGTAGCTATTTCTTCCGGCATGGCCCGGTATGGCTCAAAAACGGGGTGTAAACGGACCTGCCATTGTAGTATTTATACAGATGTATTTATTTTAATTTATTTTATATAAGTGTATTTAAATGTACTGTAACAGTATATAGTTACTATACGAGGTGCATTGAGCAACCTCAAAATGCGGGTCAATATTTTTGAGCTATCGGAACTCTTTTTGGAAATATCAAATATCCTTTTGAAAGCAGTCTGAGGAATTTGCTTGTGCCAGCTCCGTCTGTTAAGACAGTGGTGCTGCCTCTGCGCTTTCTTTTTAGCCAGAGCAGGGGTGGTGAAATGTCTAAGGGAATTCCCCGTAGGCCGACGATTTGGGGGGTTGCTACCCACACACACACTATAAACACACACACACATATATATATATACTGTATATATATATAATGTATTTGGGATGTTAATCTTCATCATAATCCATTAGATGAACTATATCTAGAATACACACGCACACATACACACACACAGATATATATATATATATGTATGGGAATCCCCATCGCCCAAGCATTATTTGGGATGTCAAAATCATCCCAAAATGGATCAGATTGTGCATTTTCATACATTTAAACATCATTTTACCACAACCCTGCAGAATAGAAGACGCCCCAAGGTACAGACGTCAGTGTCTCACAGTTATCAAGGCGCACGTATGTTGCATCCCTAAAGGGACGCACGATGTGCAACAAAACTCACCCTGCCAAAAGGCTCGCTTAGTGTAACTGGATTGAAACCACCATATAACATCATATAACCGGGGGTACATATTCCAATTATGGCCGGGCATCAATATTTTACATAGTGGTTATGAACGAGTTCCTCAGTAGGGCGCAGTTCCAAATCGGAGCCGCACAATCTTGAATCACTGCTTGAGGAAGCGGTTCCTACCAATGATGCATTTATGAATTCATGGTCAGACCCACTCATCCACATCACTCTGACTACTTCAATTTTCATTGTTCTTTCTTGCCTTTTCCCCCAGATGAATACACTCGGTGGATTAGACCCTCTCATGCAAAGGATAGGTCAAAACCGCAAGGTGTCTGGGACATTTTGGGGCTGCTGAGGTTATCAATTACCCTCTGGTAATTTAACATAGCCATGGAAAATCATCATTTTTAATGGGAAAATCCACTATAAATCACAATTTTCAATAGCTATGTTAAATTACCAGAGGGTATTGGTTGTAGCGTATCCCAATTCGCAGGATATGGCTATACCACCAGGACGCCATTCGGTGTCGATTTCCGTGAAGTCGCCAGGAGCTGCATGAGTGGAAGCACGGAGGCCCAGGTGAAACTCCAGCGGCGTTTGAGAAAATTGAAGCCCTTTATTAGACGTTTACATACCTATGGAGACCACGATTTTACATCACTTTACTGTACTAGGCAAATAAGCAATTCATCTACACACGGGGCATTTTCCATTTCCATAGCTATGTTAAATTAGCAGAGGGATCTGGAGGGTATTATTTCACATCCAGGGTCAGAGTTTCTTAAAAGTATCCACTTTTTTCCCAGATTTCCGGCAAGACACTCCTTGCACCAGGGGCGTGTTCAGCTACTCTATGGTATTTTTTTCACATGGCAATGGAATTCAACCGTGAATCATTGAACATCATTGAACTACAAAAAACATCAAAAAAACATGTGTTCAGTTCCAACGGGGCGAACCTGGCCATGACCCCCTGGTTCCGAGGCTCGGGATTTACCGCTTGAAGGTGCAAACCCCTGGGGTGGAGGAGGAACTGAAGAGCCTCGATGACCTTTGGAAATGCGCGGCCAGCCCAGAGGCATTTTTCTGGGAGCAAGGACCTTCGTAATTATTCGAGTATTTGATCGTTTTGTTATTTCGTTTCGAAAAGGGTTAGCTATACTCGTGTTGGCCAGGAAGCAGACAAAGCATTTTGATGAAACGCATGGTTTTGGTGTTGAAAATCTATTCATTTTGGTGTCTAAGGATGTTTGAGGGTTTTCATTTTGGACAATTACTTCTTATAGTTCAGGTCCAGCTTGGGCGCTTGTGACACCTAGGCGAATTTTTCCCTTGTTACGTCGAGTGGGCCCGGCACCCAGCGGACCGAAGACCTCGAAGACCGGCAGACGCCAATGCTCTCGCTTGACCAGGTCAAAGGAACTTCTCGATATTCACGGTATTTGGTGTTGGCCGCTGCACTCAGAGAAGTTCTCCACATGGCTTTGTCTGAGATAGCCAGTGTGTAGCCGCTATGTAGCCCTGAAGCCCCTAAAGTCCTAAAGCCAATGGTTCATCATCATTTCCCGATGAAATGGCGATATTTGGAATCTGGAGATATACCCTCATTTCCAGACACACTCATATACTGAGATCCGAGAGAAACAGCCTCACTTATCTCACAGTTTTGGCAGTTGAACGGGTTCAACTTTTGCATATTGAAAAGTTGCATGGCCCAATCAAGATCGCGTTTAGGACCAGCAAAAGACAACCTCAGCCAAAGAAAGTGTAACTATCTGGCGCCTGGCCGATTGCCAGAGCCTCGTTTTCAGCCTGTGAAATTCGGTGTGGTTTTGATGGGGAAATCATCTAGAATGGGGATTAATGGGAATATTGCTGGAAATTCTGTATATTTGGAGGTAGTTTTTCAAATTGACCCATACCAACCCATTGACTGTTGGATACCTCCAACTTCTGAGGTAGCGAGAATCACATCAAAGGCCACACGTTGACCGCCAAGCAAAGGACGCAAGAGTGCCCCGGGCCCGATTTTTCTGCGAGGAAAGGCCCGGCCCATGGCCCTGCCCTGCTGCCGTTGGAGCCAGGTTTGAGATCCTTCATGAGGACTTTTTGAAGGCACGGTTTCCGGAGGTTTCCGAGGGAGTCTTTCCATCCAAAACAAGATCCATTTTCTTTAAAACACTGAACGCTGGTTGGTGGTTTGGAACTCCAACTGACTAATATTTTCAGAGGGTTTGAAACATGTTGAAACCACCAACCAGACGACATGGAACCACAAGACATAGGTTTGGAAGATGAGTTTACTGAGGACCTTTTTGATCCCCATGATTCTCCATGGTTTCCGGGAAGTTTCCATAAAGTGACGCAGCACACTAGACAGGAGTATTTCTTTTGAACAAATAACCAACTAAATTAATAAGCACATATCAATACACAATATCTGTACCCATATCGATCGTAATATTGTTCTTGACGCTAATGTCGATATTGATGTCGATACGCTAATGTCGATATTGGTGTCAATATTGATGTCGCATGACATATACACATAGAAGTACATCAAAAAGCACACACACACACACACACGCACACACGCGCACACGCACACACGCACACACACGCACACACGCACACACGCATACACGCATACACGCATACAGACATACGTACATACGTACGTAAGTACATACATACATGCATGCATGCATGCATTACATACATTACATACATTGCATACATTACATACATTACATACATTACATACAATACATACATTTCACACATTACACACATTACAGACATTACATACATTACATACATTACATACATTACATACATGACATACATTACATACATTACATACATTACATACATTACATGCATTACATACATTAGTTACATTAGACACATTACATACATTACATACATTACATACATTACATACATTACATACATTACATACATTACATACATTACATATATTGCATACATTGCATACATTGCATACATTGCATACATTGCATACATGACATACATTACATACATTGCATACATACATTACATACATTCCATACATTACATACATTACATACATTACATACATTACATACATTACATACATTACATACAATACAATTCATTATTAGATACATTAGATACATTACATACATTACATACATTACATACATTACATACATTACATACATTACATACATTACATACATTACATACATTACATACGTTACACACATTACATACATTACATACATTGCATACATTAGATACATTGCATACATACCATACATACCATACATTGCATACATACCATACATACCATAGATACCATACATTATATACATACGTTACATACATTACATACATTACATACATTACATACATTCCATACATTACATACATTCCATACATTACATACATTACATACATTACATACATTACATACATTACATACATTACATACATTACATACATTACATACATTACATACATACATTACATACATTACATACATTACATACATTACATACATACATACATGCATGCATGCATGCATACATACATACATACAATACAATACAATACAATACAATGCAATGCAATGCAATGCAATGCAATGCATGCATGCATGTATGCATGCATGCATGCATACATTACATACATTACATACATTACATTACATACAGTACATACATACATACATTACATACAGACATACATACAGACAGACAGACATACATACATACATCCATGACATACCACACCATACCACACCATACCATACCATACCATACCACACCATACCACACCATACCACACCATACCACACCAAAGCACACCATACCACACCATACCACACCATACCATACCATACATTGCATACATTGCATACATTACATACATTACATACATTGCATACATTACATACAATACATACATTGCATACATTGCATACATTGCATACATTGCATACATTACATACATTACATACATTACATACATTACATACATTACATACATTACATACATTACATACATTACATACATTACATACATTACATACATTACATACATTACATACATTACATACATTACATAAATTACATACATTACATACATTACATACATTACATACATTACATACATTACATACATTACATACATTACATACATTACATACATTACATACATTACATACATTACATACAATACAATTCATTACATACATTACATACATTAGATACATTAGATACATTACATACATTACATACATTGCATACATTACATACATTACATACATTACATACATTACATACGTTACATACATTACATACATTACATCCATTACATCAATTACATACATTACATACATACATACATTACATACATTACACAAATTACATACATTACATACATTGCATACATTGCATACATTGCATACATTGCATACATTACATACATTACATCCATTACATGCATTAAATACATTACATACATCACATACATCACATACATTACATACATTACATACATTACATAGGTTACATACATTACATACGTTGCATACATTACATACGTTACATACGTTACATACGTTACATACATTACATACATTACATGCATTACATACATTACATACATTACATACATTACATACCTTACATACATTACATACATTACATACATTACATACATTACATACATTACATACATTACATACATTACATACATTACATACATTACATACCTTACATGCATTACATACATTACATACATTACATACATTACATACATTACATACATTACATACATTACATACATTACATACATTACACCCATTACATCCATTACATACATTACATACATACCATCCATTACATACATACCATACATCCCATACATTACATACATTACATACAGTACATGCATTACATACATTACATACATTACATACATTACATACATTACATACATTACATACATTACATACATCACATACATTACATACATTACATACATTACATAGGTTACATACATTACATACGTTGCATACATTACATACGTTACATACGTTACATACGTTACAATTGTTACATACATTACATACATTACATACATTACATACATTACATACATTACATACATTACATACATTACATACATTACATACATTACATACATTACATACATTACATACATTACATACATTACATACATTACATACATTACATACATTACATACAGTACATACATTACATACATTACATACATTACATACATTACATACATTACATACATTACATACATTACATACATTACATACATTACATACATACATTGACATATTTACATTGACATACATACATACATTGACATACATTGACATACATTGACATACATTGACATACATACATACATACATACAGACAGACAGACAGACCCACAGACAGACAGACAGACATACATACATACATACGGGTATATTATCGTTAAGAGCTTTTTGCAGTGTTTGAGAACTTATATAAATCATAGAAGTTGCGCACGTTTCATAGGAGTTGCGCACGTTCCATAGCAGTTGTGCACGTTCCATAGAAGTTGTGCACATTTCATAGGGGTTGTGCAGGTTTCACACGCCCCTAATAACGTTCGTGTTCAACTGCTGCGGAATGGACTCAAAACCGAAGCTCTTAATGATACTATACCGATACATACATGCATACATACATACATACATGCACACACACGTCACATATATCTATATATACATATTAAATAGGAAAAAATAAGACCAAGAAAAAAAATACACACAGTATTATCCATATGTGTATGCATTACATGCACGCAGTTTATTCCTCTGTGAGAATTTGCAGGTAAGAACCCACATTGACAAGAAGTCCTACAGCCGCATCAAGAAAGCTCGCGAGGCGCCTGGTGCCCAGAGCCAATGCCGGTTCCGCAGGGCATCGCAGGGCCGTTTCGCCAGGTCCTACGCTCGAAGCCGGCAACAGAGGCGGCCATCCCCCCAGGTTTCTCTTGAATTTCTCAACGAGGGGGAAAGGATTATGATCACATGGGGTTTTTCTATACCCGGGATACCCCAAATCATCCAAGTCGTGGAGGACCATGTCTTAGTATTGAAACCCAGTGGTTTTGGGGATCCAGCATTTTAGGAAACCTTCAAATGGGCATTGAGGCTGTTACACGTGCATGCAGACAGTTTGCATGTGGAAAATGGTCTTGACATCCTCACTTGAGATCTTCGTCATGCCAACTTCTCGGTTCGCAGCTTTCTGCTACTTTCACGCCATGCTCCCCGACGCGGCTTCTTCAAGCTGGGGCTGTTTCCCTCAGGCAGCTGAAGAGGAGGATTTCCATGACTTGGTGGCCAGGCTAACTGCCCAGTACGACCAGCAGCAGGCGCACTGCACAGAGCTGGAGGATGAGAACGCCGTGCTGCGCCAAGCCCTGAGCGCAGCTTCAACGACAGGGCCGACAGGGCCGGTGGATTCAGTGGATCCGACACCCGCGCCGAGGGTATCGGAGACCTCCAACTACAGGTGGGAGGTGGTAGGTGGTACAAAATAGCACGCAGATGATTTCATACCCAATTTGGGCCCAACATTTGGATGATTGATTACAAAAGGGTGTGTTGAATTCTTGATTAAATACTGATTAGATTATATAATACTGATTATAGATCCATTCATACTAAAACAATGGGCCAAAATAGATGCACCCCATTCGCCAGCAGGTGCTCAATCATCAGCGACTCCTTCCAGCTCAGTGAGACACTTCAAACACAGATTGCAACCAACAGCTGCACCGATTTCAGAGGCGCAGCTGTCCCCAGAAGCCATCATCAATCACCATTTCATCAATCTCCATATGGTACTTAAAGGCCCATAAAAACGACAAATGCTAGTAAAGCAATAGTAAACAATCCCAAATTGTTTTTATAGGTGGTATAACCATCTTTATGGGTGGTATAAACCATCAACGTATTTATTATTGCTTTACTAACGTCAGAGCCATACCATTTTATCAATCTTTTCAGTATGCTTATGAACCGCATGAAAACCGCAAATTAAAATGGGGATGGGCCTTGAAACTTAAGTTATTTGGACATATGGGGAAATTTATGGAAATCTTCACATTCCCAGCATTTTCCCAGCTTTTTTTAATGTTTTTTTTGGTGGTACCTTAAACGGGTAGCGTTACCCAGTCACCCAGCCTCACCCAGCGTCCAGGCCGTGGAGAGTCGAAAAGTGAGTCAAGGGACTCGGTGGTCACTGGGCCATGCCCGACGTGGGGTAAATAGCTTGGGGAACGCCAAAATTCCTATCTGGTTGGTAAACTGTCCTATAACTATGGAAAGGTCCACCATTTTTTAGTTCGGTAAATCAACTTTTTGAATGGCCATATATAATATCTGGTTGGTGGTTTGGAACATGGCTTTTATTATTTTCCATTCAGTTGGGAATATATAATCATCTCAACTGACGAACTCCATCATTTTTCAGAGGGGTAGGTATACCACCAACCAGCTATGGAATCGTCGAATGATTGTCATTTTGCTGGTATTGCTTGGTGGTGAAAAAAAGATGATGAAATTCATGATGTTCCATCCGTCAAGTAGGATGAGCCCAAACGAGCATTTTTTTCTCAGGGTTGACACCACCAACGGGATAAACCACCGGGAAGCAACCAATATGACCACAGAATTTGGAGGCGTATAAGATCGTATATGACCAATTAATAAACAGGGCGATATGACGGACATTGAAGTGATAGAACCATCACTATGAGTCATGGATGGCATATACAGCATATATGAGTTTGTCCAAAAATGGTGCATGTCGAACGTCGGACGACACAAAACTGCAAATAATTGGAACACATAATCATATGTTTCTTACTTTTAAAAACATATAATCGCATAATACATACTTGACTTGGGACAAAAACGGTGCTTCCCCTGGACCTATGCTTGAGCATTTTTTTGGGCTTTAACTGCTGGTCAATACACAGTGCATGGATTGTTTGAGACGGATTCAAAGCATATCAACGCTGGTCCAGCACTCCAGATGATCATGTCATCCCTGGATAGTTTCACAGGAAAATGAAATACTGGAAATCATTGTTTTCCAAGTTTACCCATACCTACACCAATCTACCTCATCCCATTAATCTAATCTATTCTAATCTAATCTAATCTAATCCAATCCTATCCCTTCTCATCTCATCTATTCGTTACATCTATCTAATCTATCTAGCCATCCATCAATCTATCTAGATAGACCTTTCTGGTTTCAATTTTCCCTTCCACGGATCTCGATCTCAGCATTTGAGACCTAAGGAGATGCAAAAATCCTCCAAGAGCTTGCTCTCCGCCTCCTGGCGTCAGTCTGGGGATGGCACATCCCTGGTCAAATTGGGGATGTTTTACCCGCTGGTAAACTAACATGACTATTGAAAATCACCACTTTGAATAGGTAAATCAACTATAACTGGACCGTCTGCCATAGCTACGTTAAATTACCAGAGGGTATTCATATTTTGCTCGGAAAAAACGTGTCATGCGAATCTCCCATGCAAGGACCAGAGTGAGCTCTCCCTGCTGCCGCTGTGGACGCAGGAATTTCGTCCCAAATCGCGGCGCTTCTCAGACGCCGCTGGGCTCATGCCACCATCGTCCCCGCTGCCGAATGGTTTCTCAAGATATCTTGAAATTCAGTAATACCACATGTCACACCTATGATTTTTGGACTAAACATGCCCACTTGTACAAACGATCTAAGATCAAGATATCTCATGAATTAGTATGATATCATGATGATATCAAGATCATTAGACAGTTTCATCATGTGCCCGTCGAGGGCGTGCTGGGCCGGATGAAGTCCGTGAGCAGCTTCGGCAGCTTGACCTCTGGCTTCACCTCCGGCCTTGAGGTGGGGGACCATCACTTCGTGTTGTTTAAACCATGGTGAAATGGGGATGCCCTATTTTGAGACATAAGTGGTGACTCTACGCTTTGGAAGTTGTTTTCTTTTTGATGTCATCCAATGTCATCCAATTTCTAGGTAGGATTAGGTATAGGTAAATCCCTACGGAATTGCTGGCAAAGTCCCATGGAATTGCTGGCAAAGTCCCATCAAAAAACGGGTCCTCTGTGAGGACACTCCGCTTCCAGACGGCTTGCGCTCCGGAGATGTGTTGTACGAGAAGAGTTGCGTCCAGACGCTGGGATGCGTCCAGGTGAAGCAATGGAAACCTCCCAAAAAAAGATCAACAAATCCAATCTGGTTGGTGGATTGGAACATTTTCTATTTTTCCATATGTT
>CAMXCT020000413.1:120000-130000 GCA_947184155.2 Cladocopium goreaui
GAGAGTGAGTGATGGAGGGAGGGAGGGAGGACGGGAAGGAAGGAAGGAGGACGAGGAGGAGGAGGAGCGGATACAGAACTAAAAACAAAAACCCCACACGTCAATGTGGGGAACAACAAATACTAATATCGAAGATTGGCCATATTTCTGTGGGGATGGGCAAACACTGGAGACAACCTTCAAGATTCTGGAGCTTGGGGAAAGATTCACAGGAAAGCACCAGAACAGGAGAGAGATATATATATATATATGACAAAACACTCACCAGAGAATCGCCCGCCGGGGCATGAGACGGACCTTTTCCTCCCTGAGCCGGAAAGTGTCCTCCACGATCGCAAGATGACATGCGGAAGTGACCACTGGATGCATGCAAGATGGAAACTGGCTTCAACACTCCTATAAATCTCTAAAACTTATGTTAAGAACTTAAGGCAGGGTTGGCATCAGGTCATCTAGTTCCAGACTTATGGTCACTTGTAACGTCGCACTTCGGTAGTGCCTGGGATGATTGGGCCTTGTTCCAAAGCTGGGCCTTTGGAAATGTGATCACACATCATCAGGAAGCGGGTCAGATCTAGCAGCAAGCCTTCGGCAGTCTTTACACGACCCTTGCACCAGGACTTATATGTACGAGCCCTTTCATCCTGACGTTCAAACAACTCAGCATAGGTGATTCCCTCGGATTTATATTTTCCCCAGGTGATGATGGTACGACCCCAGGTGCTCAGGTCGGGTACCTGAGGGGGCAAATGCAACTGTACCATCTACCTCAAGAGGCTTCAATTCACAAGTTGGCAGGGAAGCGGTGTATCCACTCAACTTAAAAGGAGGCAAATCATGAGAGCTCACAGGCGCCGCTCCAGTGCTCAAACCAAACTTCTTGGAGACAATCTCAACCGGCGAAGTGTCATCACGGCGCTTAGCTCCATCAGTCATGGCTCCTGGTGGAAGACTCTCAGAAATCAAGGAAAAGCCACTATCGTCGCTGACTCTTTCACCGGGCATAGAATCAGAGGCAGGCATCCGAGCTTTCTCCATGAGCTGCTGCAACATCACTTGCTCTTCTGGTGACAACGGCATGGTGCGGTAGGAAAAACACAAGATGATTCAAGGAGCGGTGCACTCGTTCTAATGCAAAAGGGAAACACTGCGAACAAACGCAAAATCTGTGGTCAGACCAGCACTGTCTTATTCTAGACTCAAAACTTCGTAGGAGTAAAGACATGCTGGATGCACAACTGAAATTTCTATACAAAAACATAGATCATGGCACACTGACTCCCAAGCTTACTCACTACCGTCGGAGTTCATGCTATTTGACACTGCACTGTTGATCGTTGATTCTTCTTGACCCACCTGTACAACTATTTGTCGCTGTTTTCGCCGCTCTCTTTCTTGTGCATGCTGCTGCAAAACTAATTCCTCAGGTGAAATTTGGTATTGGCCAGCTCTGATACAGGATCTGAGCAGGTCAACGGGATCCATCTTATCCTTGGTGAGGCCATCAGCCAGCATTCTGTTTGTTGGCAGCCAGCGGATACTTCCACATGTTGTTTGCAAGGGTTCCCTAATGATCACTACATCAATGCTAGTCCTGCGATCATCAATGGACGTCGGTGCAGAGGGGGAAACAAGATGATCGTATAAGGATTTACAATCGGTAGCAAAAATTGGAGAACGTTTTTGCAACAAGCTTCGGGAATCCTTTAAGGCAAATGGTCCTTCCAAAACTTCCAGCATGAGAAGCGTCAGCCATTCGGTGGAGCCACTGGCAGTGGACATGGCTTGTGCCTCCCCTCCGAGTGTCGAGCTGACTGCACGGGGCAGCTTATAGCTGCGCCACAACGCTGGAACCCAAGGAGAAACAGCACCCTTTTGGATGTCTTTGTCAACAAAAGAAATCACATATCCCGCCTGAGTGTGGGCGCCAACATTGGCAAACGCAGCATCAGAGTGGCAACACAGAGTCAACCGAGACGGCTCAATATGTTGAAAACGACGGTTAAATCTTTGTGTTGTTTGGCTCGTCTTACTGCATTATTGGCATTCCGCAAATCATTTATGGTGGGATTAGGAAAACACTGCTGACTAAGACTAGTCTGTACAGAAAGGTCAGGGCGAGACTGGTTGGCAATCCAGTTTAAACTGCCATTGATGCCTCGTAAGACACGAATTTGTGCTGACTCCAAAGGTTTATCTGGGCTGGCTCCTTTCGGAACAAAGGCAGGCTTCATGGCTTCGGCAAACTGCTGTTGTGACATGGAAATCTCTTTGGATCTTGGATCTTGCTTGTAAAAGGCTCCACAAAATTCTCCAGTGCCTAATCTCCATTTTCGGAAAGGAAACCGGGACTTCAAGTGGTCAATAGACTTTTGGAAAGTGGGGCCCATGCCTCCTAGAGCAACATCATCAACATGTACCCCCATGACACCTGCCAAAGACCCATCAGCATCTCTCAAGGTATATAAACAGGGATCAAATTTGGAGGGAATCCATTTGGCTGCTTTGGCCTCGGAATCGAAGGTGCGAAACCAGGACGCTGGGGCATCATTCTGTCCATAGACATTTCCAACCACCTCTATCACTGCATCATGTGGAACATTGGGAATTCCTCCGGCTGGAGGTCGAGCGAACAACGGACGATATTTGGCATCCAATTCTCCAGCTTCCATGAAGGCACCCTTGATATCACCAAGCTGCATATCCCACCCATATGACGCCAAAACTTGCATCAACAGAACTCGGCTGGGCTGGCTCAAGGTGGGAGATTGCAACATGCCATCCATGGCCTTTTGCTCAAGGTCAGGATCCAAATGTCCCTGCAAACACCATCTGCTCTTGACTTTGTAAGTGCTGGGATCACTATCATTGATCTGTGTACCTTCTTCAAGGGGTTTTCTTGTGATCACAAAACGGCTACCAATGAATCGTTGTGGGAACTTTTCACGAATCGCTTGGGCTTTTCTACCGTAGTGAATCTTAACAGCACCCTTTTCCAAAATGGTGTTCCACTCCAAGCTTTTGGATTCATTTACTAGGGACTGCAGACTGGTCGGATTGCCACTATGCGGAAGTTCCTTGTTGGTCTTTTTCTGGATATGGGCAGCAATCAAAACATCAATGTCTTCGTTGCAAGCATCAATCTCACTTACCAACAATGTTTCTTCCGCTGTGGACTCTGGCCTGGGTCGAGACGCCGGTGGTTCAGGTGTCTCAGTGGTGTCCAATGGTCGCTTGGGCGCAGGTGTTCGAGTGCTGGCTTCTGCTCCGGTCTCATGTAAGGCTTGATCGATCAGTTGAGGTACAACTTCTCTCATGATTTCAACAAAATCGTCTTCACGCATGGCAGGTGGTCTAAACAAGGCTCGTTCATCTGATTTGCCATGTACTCGATGCCTAATGGGACCATAAGAGGAGCTCGGCACTTCAGACGCATTGGACAACTCGGAAGGGCCTGGCATGATAACAGCATCACTGGGCAAGAGGCTCGGTGCAGAAGCTTCGCTCTGTTCAGCCTTTGCTTCTTGGCTCGACTGTACATCAGGCGCATCAGTGGGAGCAAACGGTGTTCCATCACTGGTGGACGGCTGCATTGGTTCGACTGACATCGGAACTGCTTGTTCGGGCTCCGTGGACTCGACTTCTGACTGCATGGGAAACCCTGCAACCGCTACGGTGGGAGGATATCTACCAGGAACTAAATCCACATACTGTTGACCCTTAAACGTGCCTCCCTCAATCAAGTCCTTGATGCCAAGCAGCTCAGCTTCAGGGGTCTGAACCAAGGTTTTCTCTTCAGTGGTGGCTGCCCGTAATTGCTCTGGAGCACAGCGGAGAACCTGTCGCCTATGAGCGATGATGTAGTTACGACCAACCTTTCCAATAACCATTGCTGTGCCATGCCATTGACCACCCTGTATGACCGTTCCTTGTGACTGGGAGTACTTTTGTTCTCTCCAGTATGCAACCAGTTCTCCAGCAGCAAACTCCACTGACACACGGGGCCGTGCAAGTAAGGCTTGTCTCAATGCCTTATCGTCCTGCAACTCAATCACGGCTTTTCGGGCTGATGTGCGAATTGACTGGGCTTGCTCAATGGCCTCATTGGTAAGACCGGCAGTTGCTGGCACGATGTGCAAGGGTTCATTCAACAAATCACCTGGAAAAGTAGGATTGCGACCAAAAACAAATTGATGAGGAGTATAACCATAGTTCTGAATGAGTTGATTCTTGACATGAGCTTGTCGAACACACATCTCCCAGGTCTCTTTGTTGTTGGGAACCTGCTCTTGAATGACTTTGTCCAACACCCTGCCAAACCAGCCACCGTGACTTTCTGTACGACCTAACTGCCAGTGTGCTTCAGCGGCGATGAGTTTGGTCACAGAACCATCAGCTTCAAACAAGGACTGTAAACCCTCACCCAACATAGTAGGAGCTGGATCCATCACAACAGTTTCGGGGGGTCCTGCCCAACGAATCCAATGTTCTTCAATGATGTTTCGCAACAGCGCTGATGTTTCTCTTTCATGAAAAGGAACCATGACCTGAAAACATGACGCTTGATCCACGATGTTAACAGCCTTGATCTTTTGACCTTGTTTCCAACCAGTCAAATATTTCACATCGATGCCAATGCACTGATTGAACCTGGTATGGCGTCCAGTTTTCGCTGGAAGCGGCACATGCGGACGAGCTTGGGCTCTGCAAAAGTCACATGTTAGAGCGCGAGCAATCTCCAAAGCCTTGTCACTTGCACCTCCATGCTTCAACACACGTACCAAATCGGAAGTCGAAGGATGTCCCAAATTCTTATGGACCTTGGTGAGTGCTTTCCGAACAGTCTCATCATCGGGGGAGTGCAAGTCTTGCTTGGCAGATACTAACACTTCGCACTCATGGATCTCCGTAGCATCGGCCAGCTGTATCAGCTGTTGTTTGGCTGACTTCTCAAAAACTGGCACAGTTCGGAGCACGGCATCCACAAAACTTGGAGTGTATTGACCAGCAAAGGTGCTGATCCTACCAATGCCGGGGGCTGACCCAGCTATCACATCATGACAGGTGTGATCCGGATGTGACT
Organism: Cladocopium goreaui; assembly: GCA_947184155.2. NCBI lineage: Eukaryota > Dinophyceae > Suessiales > Symbiodiniaceae > Cladocopium > Cladocopium goreaui. The sequence goes on from CAMXCT020000413.1 coordinate 125,084, forward strand.
TCCCTGGGCAACACCTACCAAGACTCTGCATATCGGCATGTGACACCAACAAGCCAGTGCTTTTGCGAATGAGATTTTGATGCTTAGGAAGTCGCAGTCCATACATGCACATATGACACTTGCACCAAAAATGCTTGCGCAACAGGGCTTGCATCTCAGCGTATGACCATGTTCGGGCACCAGATGGATGTTCGAAAACGGCACGTTTCCCCAATTCCACCTGTTGTTGAAATAGCTGACAACAGAACCGGATGTACATCCTACTCTCCAACCGCTTCTTCAAGGCTGTGGCAGGAGACATATGCAGTTCATTTAAATTATGCCAGCCACCTTCATGAGTACATGGAGGACTCAAGACAAGTAGTTCAGGAGGTTTGTCACGCAACAACTGGGCTACATAGTTACGATCTTCCTTCTTGCGAAAATCATACCCGTTTTGAAGATCAAATGAGAATGCAGCAAATCCAAGCTCTTTGGCGGCTGGTGCAAACCTTGGCGGACTAAACACTTCGGCCACTAAGAGTCGATTGCCCTGATGAAAGGCAGTCTTGGACAGGGCTTTCACTTGGGACTTCAGCTGTCGTTGCTGGTGGACTGATAGGCATTCAGTCGGGCATGACTTCTCCTGAGGCCGGAACCACAACTCGGTGCGAACATGCATGGTGTGCTTGGGAAGAGGTGTCATGTAGTGTCTCTTATCTTTAGTGGGGTCTATCTCTTGGTCAAGGATTATTTTATTGGTGTCTAGGTCAGTGACTTCTCTACGATGAACCTGATGCCAATACGGACCCTGCTTACCACTTAGGGGAACCCACTTAAGGTTATGATCAACCCGGGACCAGACACAGGATGACAGACTCTCCGGTCCTGACTCCACGGCTGTGGAGGGCATCTCGCTCGGACAAGGCTTGGGACCAGACGGCACGGATGCATGACTGAGGCAATCCTCAGCACCTTCTTGCAGTTGATCGGCAGCTACAGTTGCTGGCTCACTCGGTTCAGATAACATGACTTCATCAAAACTGCCAACATCATCGACCGAAGGCTCCAAAAGTTGAAGCACATACTGGCCAGCAGCATTTGTCCCAAGGGGAACTTTCAGCTCATCCTCAAAGACACAAAGTTCATTGCGAGAAAAATCAATCTTTGCATGCAAGGACTGAAGAGCCTTCCTAGAAATCAACAGGGGTGCCTTCCCATGCACCAGAGAAGCACGAATTGTGCCAGACCGACCAGCAATGACCACCGGGATCTTCACAGCTTCACTTGAAGTCTCACGAGCACCATTTCCAAAACGAAAATGACTAACTTCAGCAAAAGCTACTGGTGGCTCAACCTGTTGTTTCTTCCAAATCTGTTTGAACTCCTCAAAGGTGTCCCTGCCAATGATTGATTTCCCACACCCAGAATCCAGGATACCGTATCCTGGGCTGGACACTAACAGCTGCTCATGTACATTCGATGTTGAACTACTTCGAAGGCGACCCATGACCTCACGGTACAACCCAGAGAACTCAGAACCCATGGGAATTGTTGTGACAGCGGCCACAAAGTGTTCGACCACTGCAGCGCCGGTATCCTCTTTGTTGCCACCTTTTCCACTTGAAGAGGAGGTTCCCTTCCCAGAGCCCTTTGGTCGGGGGCATTCCCTCGACCAATGTCCAATCTGATTGCACCTGTGACAGCGTGTCTTCTTTTTCAACTCCTGAACTTCGATCTTGAACTGCCGCTTCATCCGGGAAGCATCATGAAACTTCCTGGCCTTTTGAAGGCGATTGAGATCCTGACGGCGTTCTCGCCAGGTAACTGCAAGAGCCTCAGCGACGTCGGCTTCTTCGAAGGCTTCAGAATCATCACCTTGTTGATGCTCGGCCAAAAATTGTTCCACATCACCAAAAACTGAACCCTCGTCATCCACTTCTGCCAGTTCCAGATCATCTTCATCGACAATCCCAGCACCGAAAGCACGACGTTTGGGGCAGCTAAATTCTGGATAGCAGCTCCTCATTGCTTTGCCAATCTCTTCACGTTTCAACACTCCCAAAGACCTAGCCAGAACCACAGCTTGTTGTTCACTTGTAAGACCAGCACGATGGAGTATCACCCATCCACGAGCCTCTTCCGGAAAGCTCACATTGGTTTTCCTCTGCAGTTTGTCGAAGGCCTCAGAGGCCCTGCTGATCCAGGCTTTGAGAGACTCACCCTCGTTGGCACGCAAATTGAAAATGTCAGTCAGATTCTCTGACATCTCATCTGAGGCGTCCTTTTCGGGGAAACGCTTTGACAGCAGATCTAGGATGACCTTGTCACCACCTTCTTTCTGAAACGAAGATGCATCCAAATGTTCAACTGCTTCAAGGGCTTTTCCAGCTAGAAGAGTGTAAATGAATGCACCTTTGGCTTCATCAGGCATCTTCGACGACAATGTCAACAACTTGCTACTAACCCAGGCTTTCCACCTACGAAATTCCTTTGGATCTTCGCCATTCCCAGTGAAGATACGATGACCTCCAAGGTCACTAGAGCTTCCATCCGATGCCATGGCAGCGGGTACCTACCCGGAGCCAGGATTTGTACCTGGCTCCGCTACCAATGACAAAACACTCACCAGAGAATCGCCCGCCGGGGCATGAGACGGACCTTTTCCTCCCTGAGCCGGAAAGTGTCCTCCACGATCGCAAGATGACATGCGGAAGTGACCACTGGATGCATGCAAGATGGAAACTGGCTTCAACATATATATATGCATTTATGTATGCAATACTATCTTGGCTGCTCAAATCCGTGGATCCATGGGTAAAATCCATGTACTGCATACGTTTTCTGCAGATTTCCCAAGAGTCGGCCTTGGGTCAGCATAGTCATTGAGGCCTCGGTTCTCTGGGACTTCGTGACGGTTCTCTTTGTCTTTTATGACATGATCACCTTGCCGCTGCAGGCAGATGATGCAGGTGTAATTTTTTTGTGACCCCAATGAATTATGGGATGGTCCCCCTGTTGCCATAGTCCATACTACTCCCATACTACTCCCATGTTCCAAAGCCCTGGGAAGCGAATGGGTGACTCTGCAGATTCCCATGATGGGTTCCATGGATCGAAATCCTTGATGGTGAGCCTGGTGGGGGGCGGTACTGTATCAATCTTGCGAGGTAATGGTGAGTCCGTATCTCCCTAAAAACGATCCCATCGAATCTGAGTCCCCTATCCAATGGTCCCAAGAATATGGGACATCATCCCCTATGAAAAACCATGGTTTCTGGTGTTGAATATGAACAGGGAATGGGATATATCACAGACTTCATCTAGCCATCGAAGTTGTCCTGCCGTTTGCACGACAGGTCTTCAACTTCCAGAGTGACGTGCTCGCAACTGCCACGCGGATTGCGAGGGTGTGATGCTTTTTCGAGGTGTCCCATGGGAGAAGGTGTGTCTTAAAAAAACGGTCAACGGCATAGCCATAAAATGCCCAACTTGCACTTGAATTTATTTTCATGAGCATTAATTAATTAGTATCTGACCTGAACACCTAAGTTTCAGTAATGGTGATCATCAACTAATTAGTGATTGATGGTATACTAATTAATTCCCCTTTTAATTTCTCTTATTAAATCCCGCCACCCGGGGGGCGGGACCCAATTTTTATAGGGTCCCGTCCCCCGTTCTTTTTTAAAAAACATGGCTTATAAAATTCTACGTTTTTTTTTTAAATAACGGGTGCCCCAAAAAACCATCATTTTATACACGACCCCTTTTTTCTGGGGCTATAAAATGACTAACATGGGTTATCTCGTCAGGAGAAAAAGTGGGGGCGGGGTCATAAAACTGAATGAACCACTGAATGGTTTAAAACTGATTGTGGACATAATTTATGGATAGAAATGTCATTTTATAGCATATTTTGACAAACATATTTTGAAAAATAATCTTTTAACATTTCATTCCAATACCTTGGGAATGAACCACTGAATGGTTTAAAACTGATTGTGGATATAATTTATGGATAGAAATCTATTTTTTTAAAAATATCGAACCATTGAACACATATGCACAATTTACAATTTCAATATGTTACAAAAGCAGGTTTACCAACTATAAAAGTGACATTTTTAAATTTGCATCATTTTCCCGTTATGGTTTCCCCGTTGTGTCTCCCCGTTGTAACGCTCCGGAACGTGTCTCCCGGAGGCGCTTGGAACTGCAGTTCCTGACGCTCACCCCCACAGCTTCACTGCTCTAACAGGTACACTTACTTTGCAAATCTTTGCAATATGGCTATGGATCAATACCTATAAGTACCATTTTTAGTGGGATGAACATCCATTTACCAGCTATTTTGGGGTTCACTAGGTACCAGGGTTTTGACCCATCCCCATATGAACAATTTCTTTTGAAAATTAGAGGTTTTACCAGCAGAAACTGAGAAAAACATACCCGGAGAAATCAGGTTTGCACAGGTTTTGTTCTTATAAGATGCCCTGGAGGTGCCTTATAAAATGACTCCCTTCTCGGGGACACCAAATTAGTAGAATTTCCACTCCCGCTTCATAAAATGAGTTTCGAATTCTGTACAAAAAGTTAGGTCAGGATGCCGGGACGCCGTAAGAGATTTTCATGCTGATTTTGGATGATTTTGGAAACTGGGAGTCGCATTTTATAAGCCGTTATTCTTTGCTAAATCCATTGCCATATATTGCTGTAGGTCCTACAAGTGCCATTTTGTAAACTTTGGTGTGGTGCATTTGTCATTTTATAATGGAAAAAATGGGGCGGGGGTTCTTATACACTTAATTTTAGGGGGATACTAATTATATAATTATATAATTAGTTGATGGTATACTAGAGTATATACTCATTATATAATATCATTAGTGATTATATTGAAAATGATGGTATACGAATTATATAATGGTGATCATC
>CAMXCT020000413.1:135000-157500 GCA_947184155.2 Cladocopium goreaui
GGCTTTGAGAAGAGCTGGGTCTCTGAACACTTCAACGAGGCAGATGGATTGGTGGGAAAATCTGGAGGAAACCATGGTTTGCCTTAAAAAAGGGGGGGGGTCCTGCGTTTTTTTTTTTCAACCAATTCCAGGACATTTAGCTGCTGCCTAGCTAAGTTGGTTTATAACCACTATAATAACTAGTTATGGCAGATATATCGAACTATATAGCTAATGGGGTTTATACACCAACAGACATCCCCAATGTGGGGGAACCCTCACATTGTACCATGGTTCTCCGGTAAACTTATTGGAAACTGGGTTTTCAATGGGATAGATTATGATTAAGCACTTGCTGAAACAGGTGTTTTCCATCATTTTCTGGCCATATGTGACCCGAAATTTCTGAGTCGGTGTTTTTTTTTGGCTATGTTCCTTGCAAATCCACCAGAAATGGGGAATCCATAAGGGATACACATAGATAGATAGATAGATAGATGGATAGATGGATAGATGGATAGATGGATAGATGGATAGATGGATAGATGGATAGATGGATAGATGGATAGATGGATAGATGGATAGATGGATCGATGGATAGATGGATAGATGGATAGATGGATAGATGGATAGATGGATAGATGGATAGATGGATAGATGGATAGATGGATAGATGGCTAGATGGCTAGATGGATAGATGGATAGATGGATAGATGGATAGATGGATAGATGGATAGATGGATAGATGGATAGATGGATAGATGGATAGATGGATAGATGGATAGATGGATAGATGGATAGTTGGATAGATGGATAGATGGATAGATGGATAGATGGATAGATGGATAGATGGATAGATGGATAGATGGATAGATGGATAGATGGATAGATGGATAGATGGGATGGAGATGGATAGATGGATAGATGGATAGATGGATAGATGGATAGATGGATAGATGGATAGATGGATAGATGGATAGATGGATAGATGGATAGATAGATAGAGAGACAGACAGACAGATAGACAGATAGATAGATAGACAGATAGATAGACAGACAGACAGACAGACAGATAGATAGATAGACAGATGGATGGATGGATGGATGAATGGATGGATAGACAAATAGATAGATAGATGGATGGATGGATAGATGGATGGATGGATGGATAGACAGATAGATTGATAGGTTGATAGATAGATAGATAGATAGATGGATAGATAGATAGATAGATAGACGTGTTTTTTGTACATGTTTTATCTTAGGCAAATATCAATAATTAAACCCAATGTTGTAGACAGTTACTCGTACCATTTGGGGATGGTTTTTCTCATCCATTTAGGGCAATTTTTTTGGGGGTAGTTTATGAGGATCTCATGAGGAAGCCATAATTTTTGGTGTGATGTTTAAGTCTGGGTAATTAATCGATTGACTATACCCTCCGGTAATGAAAAAACAGAGGGCCACCGGGCCAAATGCGAGGGGTTTTCCTCCCAAAGTAAGATAGGTAAGGACCCCCAATAGGGTCTTGCGCGCAGGGAGACCAACATGTCCTCTCTCAGTACTTGACCAGTGACTCATCTGCAACTGAGTCCAGGGGGATGTTGACATCGAATTGGCAGATGTGCATTGATTTTTGATGTTTTTGGAATGGGGAAACCATCTGAAAATGGTGGATGTTCCATGATTGTCATAGGTTTTTTCATTTTTTTTAAGTCATTTGGCTGCTCAGAAACAGCAGCAGTCCCCAGTGTGAGCACTGCAGCCGAGGCGTCCACTGGGCCGTTATTCAGTTCACTCCTGCAGTCACTCAGCAGCGAAGTGTTGGAAACCTGCAAACCTTATGGGGAAGACATCATCGAACTAGCATCTTGGAAATACTTTTGGGGATTTGTGCGGGGACTACGCCATATATTGAGAGAATCTCCCAGGTTGAGGAAAAAAAATCGAATGCGAGGAAAAAACCATCTCCAATCAAGCATGATTGGCTGGAGAACCGGCATTTTTGATTGTAACATCTTCCACAATACATCAAGATTCTTGAGCTTGCCATGTTAGATTACCAGCGGGTATATCGCATGTTGATCTTTGTTGGTCAGTTTTCCATCTTTTTCTTGGTGAGAGTTATCCAAACATGTGCTTGGGAAATCACCCTTTTGGTACGTAGAATCCCACTGTTTCACACACAGCATCCAGTCTTATAGAACGATAACTGGAGGGACTCCTCCCTAAGACGAATCTTTGCGGTAATCATATGCCTTCAAATTCACTCAATTTTTCATCCAGCATCACACAAACTTTTTTTTTTGTCAAACCCATATCAACACCATAGACTGAAAAACATTCGCGTCATTCACCAGCCATAGGAATTACCCATAACATCTCCTAAGATAGATATCAGATGAATTCAGATGATAGATTCACCATAGATATCCATATCCTATCAACATAGATATCCTATCCATAGATATCCAGGCCATGTCCAGGCCATAAAAAAACCAATCGATTTTACGCAACAGGCCATGGAGGTCATGCCGGTGAACTCCGCTGAGCGCATGTATGCCATCGTGGTGATCTTTTCGGGCTTAGTGACTCGCCTTGAACCGGAGATAGCTGTGAAATCATAGATCAATACTGATTAATCTATGAACATGTATGAAATTAAAAACTGATATTATAGAGGAGTATAGTATATATATATATATAGATAAATATAGATGAATATAGATGAATATAGATGAATACAGATGAATATAGATGAATATAGATGAAATCCTGTCACATTCCATCGAAATGTTGAAGCCAGTGCCAGTGAATTCTCGGGTCGTTCTCTGAGGTGATGTTCTCATCCTTCGTGAGCCCCTTGGTCGGATTCTGGCAGAAAAAAATGTAAAAATTAGGTGATCCAGTGATCCATCATGTTTTTTTCCTCTAAATACGTTGTTTTTTCACAACCAGAAAATGGCTGTAAGATGCCTTCAGGTCAGAATTCGGTGCTCCCAAAATTCAGTTTGCCACCTCCAGAGTCTTAAGAAAAAAATCTGCAGCCCAGTTGGTCTGTGGTTAAAAACCCAGCGAAAAATCGTGAAAAAACATCGCAAAAACATCGCTCGCACTTACAGCAAACATAGCCCATGGATTCCCATGGTATAAATATTGTATAAATCATGTAGAAATCGGATGACCCCAACGAACCCCAACATGTTCTTTTCCTCCATATCCCCAAATCACTAAGCTTGTAGCTTACCCCAGGCCGCAGGCTACCCCTGCCGGCCCTGCCCCGAGGCAGCATGACCAGCGCCATGAACCTCATTAACAAGCTGAACTTCGAGCAACGCCAGAAGAGCACCGCGCTGCGGCAGTACATCACGGAGAACCGCGTGACTCGACGCGACGTGGAACCAGAGTTCCCAACTGGGTTTCCTCGGGCGCGTTGGGTCAGACTCAGAAAGCCCTGGTATGACGAGTTTTACTTTAAAAAAGATGCAACGCAACATATTCCAGCCGGGAATGTAGCATAGCTATGGAAGATCACCATTTTTATTGGTCAATCATCTGCAAAGGGCAATTTTATATGTTAAGTTGCCAGAGAGCAATGGATAATGTTAGCCCACCATTGAAGGCATCGAGGGTTGTTTGTTCTTGGCAAATTTTCATGCCACCCTTCAACCACTTAATTGGAAAAAAACATCAATGCTCCTCAAAAAAATTAGCATCGAAACCGAACAACTGGGTTGACGCCTATTGGACCTGACTGGTGATTTTAACATTTCTGGAGGGAACAGCTATAGGAAAATCTCATGGGGATAGAAACACCATACCTTCCTGGTGGATTTAGGTCTCCTTGGAGCTGCTCTTCTGCATCCAGAACTACCAGAGGTACACCCGAGCATTGGAGCGCAAGAAACTGCACGAAAGTGATGTGGTCGCCTGGCAGATGTTCTTCTAACCGTCTCACCCTGTTTGGTGATTTTTCAGAAAGAGGAGGCCCACATTTAATGACATGAAATGGCCTTGAGATTGATGAAACATGATTCATGATGAAACTGTTGTCCAATGTGTCCAGATGTTTGTGTTTGGCTACAGATATGACAAGACGCCTTCGGCGCCCTGTTTCCTAAGGCTGCCTTCAAGAATCTCCCAGAGGATCGGGGGATCATTGCTCCATTCTGGATCTCCATGGGTCCATCGCTGCCAGGACTTGTTACAGCGGCTTCACTCAGAGGTCTATGGTCCGGCCTTGGGCTTGGTATGGCTGGAAAGTGGGTTGGAAAGTGGGCTGAACAGCTGACTGAACAGCTGAGTTGTTGTGGTGTGAGGTGATAGCTACACACCCGCTGTTTGGGCATTTGCAAGGGAACGAGGAGCTCCGACATCTCGCTGGTTTCGTTGCTGGTTTCGATCTCTTTCAAGCAATGATTCCTTGCTGATATCATTTTAGGCTCTTTATGGCTCCTCAAGCCTTTCTAAAATGATTCTTCCAACTGACACTGACCCAACTGACCACCAACCAGTCTCTAGACAAATCCCGGTGAGATCAACTCCGACCTTCCAGGATTCGACCATCAATGGCATTTGCCATTTAGCCATGTCTGAGGCTTGATGGCACTGCTGCATATCGTGTTACACATCTAACAAAACATGTGGATGATATGTATAATATGTTGGTGCACCAGCCACAAGGCATCAATCTTCAAATGAAGGTCACTGAAGTAGTAGATTGGGATGATGACATTCAAAGATGCTTCCATGACTTTCCATGGTGAAAAGCCGAGCAAAAATGGAGACTTTGCCCGTTACGCGCCCATCAGCTTAGGAATGCAGCTTAGTCATTGGCGAGGAGCTTTTCCGCTATGGAGTCACAGGTGCTGTCACTGAGTGGATGTGGTTCGAAAGGGGTATTCATCATGGTTCAAACATGGCTCAAACATGGATTTCTGTCAGTGTGTGTGTGTGTTTGGCCTGTAGTTTAAAGTTTTCTTTTTAAAACCCAACTGACTCCCAGTCTCCCAGTTGACTAAAACGTTTCGGGGTTGAGACAGCAAACCAGCAGTGTTGTTCTTTCGGTACGAGCTGTGAACTTGGGGCTGTTCTATCCACGGGTCACGACTGAATGAGCAAATGGCCCTCTAATGAGGGATCAAAATGGTTGCTGATAGTTTCTTTCTATCTTTCCTTTTTGGGCCAGTCATTTGACCCGTCGCCATTGACCAAAAGATGTACCCTCCCAAGAACAAGATCCCATGGTCCTGCCTCGTCGTGCTTCTTGGGAGCCCAGTTGCCAACTTCCATGGCGTTTTTTTTTTTGTTTCCCTCTTACTGCGTCAAACATCATGCACCAGCCAGAAAGGTATACCAAAGTTGGGGCAGGGGTTTCACCAAATAAGCCACGCAAAAAAAACGAAAAGTGAAATCCCATAGTGATGATTCACATAAATCTTAAGTCTGAATGACACATCACCCCCTAGAAGAGCTTGCAAGATCGATCTTGAACTTACCACCGGCCCTTGGCCCCATGGTTCGGCTTATCTGAGGTGCCAAGATGTACTTCATCAACTCAGGCAAGTTGGCCTATTTTTCGGGCTACAGCGAGAAGATGCCGAAGTTGATCTCAGCCGGGCGATGGATGTGTGAGCCTGTCTTGTGGCGCCTTGGTGAAGCCGGCGCTACATTGATCATCATTGATCTGGGGACTTAGCCCAAATACTAAGCCTTACTAAGCTGATCAGAACTGGAGGCTCTTGAAAATCAACATAAATCAACGTACTGCTGAGATTCTGATTCATAAAATCAACATAAATCAACCTAGCTCTTCGTTTTTGTTGCCGGTTTTGTGGGAATCCACTGGATGAGGTGCAAGTGGGAGCATCGAGGCCCGGATTCGCTTCTTGCAGCTATCGGATAACCGTGGGTTGAAAAAAGATGTCCCAAATCCAACCGTGAATCATGATTATATATTATATTAATTATATTATGTGTCATTAATATATATAATTATGTATATATATATATATCCCTAGATGATCCTAAATGGCCATAGCCGATATAGCTGTTTATTTTCAGCTCCATTTTCAGCCATCACAAAAATTGCAGCGCGAGATTCTCTATGTCTCGAGGCCGCCTCACGGTTGCCACGTCGCAATATCTACGTATGGCCATGGAGAGCCCGGATCAATCCATGGGTTGCCTTGGCTGCAGTGGGTCAGGACCGGGTAGAAAAACCATACCGTTAAACATGGGGGATTTCACCGGAAAACCAAGCCAGTGATGGGTGGTACAAAATGGTACAACCAGCAATATATATGGGTGTTTTTTTATTGCTTTATATATTAACATTACAAGTTGTAAGGGTTTATGAAAGGGTTTATGGAGGGTTTGTCAAGCATTAACAGTGAAAATCCCCAAGATCGAACATAGACATTCCAGTGGCTGGGTCTGTAAGCAATCGCGCTATGCCCAGCTAAGGTTCCTTGAGAGGAGAATTCATGGCGACTTGACTTACAACCTTCAAGTAGACTGCAAACATTTGCAAAGCAAACTCTTCAGATTTTTTTTCTGATACTCCCTTTCAAACTAACACAGCTATGGAAAATCACAATTTTAATAGCTGAACCAACTATGAGTGGGCAATTTTCCATAGCTATGTTAGTTTACCGGAGGGTATCTTCCTGATTTGGGGCTACATATACCACATTTTCAGACAAGGCGTTGGATGCAGCGGAGTTTCACGCCATCATTTTGCGATCACGCAGTCTCAGCTTCTTGGCGGTGTCAATGTTGCCTCGTTGCTGGATAGAGGGTATTTCATTGGCAAACATGGTGCTGAACCTAGAGCCTTCTATTTAAAAATATACCCTCTGGTTATGACTAACATAGCCATGGTATAGATGGCCCATAGAAATAGATGGTTTACCCATTAATAGCATGGTTGGATTTTCCATGGCTATGTTAGTCATAACCAGAGGGTAGATGATTAGAGGTCATTGCCCCATCTTCCATTGAGGATGGACATTCTCACCCAAGGTGATGCCCCCCAGGTTTTAGTTGGCTAAAAAAATGGCCCCATGGAAGCTCTCGTATACCATAGCTATACCTACCACAAACATCCATAGTCACCATAGTCCACTGCATAAAGATCTGGTGATAAGTTCAAACCTGTCAGCCAACTTCGCTATTTTCTTTTTCGGCCATAACCTTGCTAAATGATTCCAAAATCCATCATTTTATCCGTGGTTTTCTCCACAGATCTTGCGAGATGAACTCCTCCGACCAGGCTCGATGCAGTCCTATGCGCGCGTCTTCACTGCCATGGCCGTGCAGGACTGTGGTGGTGCAAATGAAGTGGACGACCTGTGCCTGGGTTCAATAGAGGGGAAAGTTGAAGGGGGAACACCAGAAATGGGTTTATATCTTATGTATACACACACACATATATATATATATAATATATACTACTGTAATTATATAATATTATATACATACGTGTATTTATATTATATATATATATAAGTATATATATATACATAAGTATAAATATGTATATATTTCTCTCCCTCTCTCTCTCTCTCTCCCTTTCTCAATTATACAGTTCATGTATGGGTTTCGTAATCCATTATGTAATCAGGTGCTATCAGATACGATCTGGTTTTACCAACCGAATCAGGGGGTCTTTCGCTGTTTGGTCTCAATTTGCCAGTAAAGACATTCTGGGAAAGATTCTGGAACGCCGGAAGCAAACAACCTCCTGTGATTGTGTTTCCGGTGAATTTTACGAGTTTTCCCGACAAAAAGAAGCTCTGGGATTGAACCGTTGCCCCGACAAAATAGCGCGCAGGTGGGGAAGCTATGAGCAAGTCTCAACCTGCCTGCGTAGGGCTTTCGGATTTGGAGAAGAGGCCTGGTAGATGGAGAAAGACATTTGATTTCTGAGAGGAGCTGCCTACAAATGGGTTGAAACCATCAATTCTTATGAGGATGCAACGGGGATACAATGGGGGGTATAAAGGGAACATAATGGGATATACAATCAGCCTTGTGATATGGCTGTGCCTGAAAATGGAGGATTCAACGCCCCAGTTACAGCCTTTTTTTACGGCGGAAAATGATGATTCATCAGGGGATTGAAGGATTTGCCAGCGGTCAATTGGCCAACCCCCAGTCAACGGTTGAACTCCCAGATTTGGGGACTACATGTTTTATGATTGTTTATGGCCCTTCAAGCAATTCCAAGGTCACGTACTTGTACCTCAGAAAACTCTGGCACGAAACTAAGAAAATGGTGATTTCATACTGTATTTTGCCAGCCTTGACAAACTACGATGGATAGAGGCATATGGCAGTGTGTCAAAACCTTGTACCCCTGTAGTTCACATCAAAATAGCTGGTAAATGGATGTTCATCCCACTAAAAATGGTATTAATAGGTATTGATCCATACCCATATGAAATCATATAATATATTCTAAACATTTTCTTTGGGGTTTCGTGCTTCTGTGTTTCGTGCGCGTCAGTGCCGAAGATTGCCGAAGGGCTCCGACTGGTGAGACCCCTCTTGTCCAGGCTGAAGCAGCGAGCAGGTTCAAGATGTTGCCGCCTGGCTGGCTATTCACAGAATTGGATGATGGGACAATTTGCAGGAAACTCCTATATTTGATGGCAAGAACCACGTAAAAACCATGGTTTCTGATTAAGATGTTCCCTTAAACCAATCCATTGAGCTATGGCTCAAACCCACCACCATTTTGGGTGGACGCTTCAGCACTGAAATCCGAAAAATCCGCAGCAAGCTGGGATGTGGGCGAAAATCAGTGGCGCCTTGCCTTGCAGATCGAATCAAATTCGCTGAGATCAACATCTTTTGCCGCAACTGGGGGGGTTATCATAGATCCAACTACACATTTATGATGCTTGATGGAAATTTGTGTCAGTTTCCATCCGGGAAATGAGGGAACCCATCGCCCCAGGAAACATTGCTTTGCTACCTGGAAGCAGGCAGCAAGGGAGGACGGCCCTCGCTGGCAGCACGTGGTCTGTTGTGGTGTGTATGGATCTGGTGGAAAGGATACAAGTCAATATCATTCAACATCCAACTTTAGCTGGCCGAGTGCAACATTCAACTTGTTTGGGTGTTTTACGGCACATTCAGATGGTACGGAACTATAATAGACAAAAGTGATTTCCTCACGTGTTCATGAGTTACCAATAGATAAATCGCTCCAAAGCTACTCCTTCATTGTTGTGAACGGGACATTGTTTTGAGCAATTATGAGCAGCTAAAGATATGATTACTAACCTCTCGTGATGACCAAGTGGGCGAACTTATCTAAGCCTCTAAGCCGATGAATTCTGTAGATCATCTTCCGAACGAGAAACTCTGGGCTTTTCCGACTTTTCCACATCTTTTTGTATGTTGATCCCAGGGTTCTAAGTGGTGGGTGAATTTCAAGAGTCATGTTCCACTGGCTAAAGACCAAGAGGATCCTCCCAGGAGCACGAGCGTCGCAAGAGGCGTATTTCTGGGCGCACGTCGATGCACCTTGGATCTGCGATCTGGGATGATTTTTATATATCTTTATGATCTTCGGACCGATGCCATGATTGCCATGGATGATTTTACCCCAAGCCATTGGTATAGATTGGCCGTAATTTTTACCCATGAAACCAGGCATTTTCCCCCTTAAAAAAACCTGACCAGTAACAGTTTTTTGATGAATTACAATCATAGTAGTAACGAGACGTAACGAGTATAAATATAGCACCCAGAAACCACCGGTTACTATAGTTTAGTACTGACCTCATCAGGCGGAATTGGATTCCGCATTTCACTGGGGAATCCCAAGGGATCCACCGATGGATTTTTATAGAACTGGATCTTGCAGTTGTTCAAATGGCACACTTTACATCTAAGGTGCAGATTCATATCGCAGATGACCAATCGAATGGTTAGTATCTGGATGTTCAACCGCCGTGATCGATCGATTTTTTTTATATTTTTTTGGGGTATGAAGAGTTCACTTCCAATGGGATGAGATGCCGGGATCGATGATGAATTCCCAGTTTCAGCTAGGACAATTACCAAGTTACTCACATGATATCCCTATGCCGATGCATATGCCATCCTATACTAACTTCTAGGATTCTTAGGATTTGCCACTTTTCTGAGATTTGGATGATGGGAAAATCTCCGCCAAAAATGGAGCTGCTTAAACCAGTCCATTGACGTTCAGGCGTCGCTGGCTTCATTTCTTCGCCCATGCTTGCATGCGTTGGCGTGACTCTACGAAGGTCTGAGGCACAAAGTTCTTGACCACAAAGAAATGTGGGTCCTTGTATGATTTCTTGGTCCTGGTGACTTGATAGATGATATAGGAAATACATACATTACTATACGGATACGCGTATTCAGTTGATGAGGTTAGTCATGATACGGCAGGATTGAGTAGAGCACCACAGCCACAGATCACATTCTGGTATTGTTTTACAATAATGGTGGACCGTGCAATGAAAAGTTGACGTTTCTTAGGAGAGAAAAGATCTTCGAGGCCCCGTTGAAGTGGGGTTGTAAACCCAGTAATGACTGGGGTTATAACGTTTGGCATCTTGCATGATTTTCTTGCATGATTTTTGGGCTTTTTTAGGGCACTTTATGGCATTTCCGTGCCAAAAAAAAAGAAGTCAAAAAGGTGATCCTTTCGACGTCTCAGCAGTTCCTGCCGTTCATTGCCCAAGCCCACTGGCCATTGATGGCCTGTCAGCAGCTGAATTCGCTGCAGCAGGGAGACAACGACTACTCCTCATATACCATCTGGTTATTTAACATAGCCATGGAAAATCACCATCTTTAATAGGTATATAAACCAGGTTAAACCATCTATAAATGGGCCATCTATACCATGGCTATGTTAGTCATAACCAGAGGGTACATTGTATGGACTAGCATGATCCATCTACACCCTTGTGCTGGGTGGTCAACCTGCTCTTTTTTTCTGGAAAAAAACCGCTCCAAGGGGACATTTCTGGAAGATCACCCCTGATAATTCAAAACTTTTTTTTCACACGTTGCTATACTTTGCTATGGAAAATCATCATTTTGAGTAAGTCCACCGTTTTCCATAGCAAACTCGGATAAACAACCAGAGGATATTGTTGCAGTGGAACTCGGATAAACATGATAAAACGAGGGGATCAAATCAACTCATCGGAGGATGATCTCACCAGACGAATTCGTTTTGAAAAACGCATGTTGGACCCCAAAATGGGGTGGTGAAATGTGGTCAACCCCGGGAACCCCCAAACCATACTGGTTAGTGGTTTGGAACATTTTTTTTCCATATATTGCGGATAATAATTCCAACTGACGAACTCATATTTTTCAGAGGGGTAGGTCAACCACCAACCAGCATACCTGCCATAGCCCTGCATGGACTTGGTGGAAAACATGGTGCGGCAAAAGATAGCTGCAGCTGCTCTGCAAAATTTCGTGCCGTCTGTCTCTGTGAATTCTGTCTATGTGTAGTTATGTGTGCCTGCGAGGAAGAAGATTTGGAACCAGAGGCGGGATGAAACTTCTGGCGTAGACTGCGCAGAAAAGCCCCTTGAGCCCCGGATTGCTGGCTTCAACTATTTCCATCCAAGAAAATCCCAGAAATGGGATGATGATACCCAGTGTCTTTCCTACATTTAAGAGGGGCGTGGCTCAACCATCAGATGTTAGCTGCTGATGTGTGCATAGAAAAACCGCTGTTTTTCCTTGCCGCAGCTGCTTCCTCTCATGGCATGACATGAAATCATGGTGGTTCATTGGCACGAAGCTGTAGTGCCTAGGCTGAACGGGTTGACCACCAAGTAGTTCCTGGTGTCTGTGGATACTGTGGATACTGTGGATTCCCTGATAGTGGCTTGCTTATGGTTGGTCCTCACCAACCATTTGAGGGGATGATGAGTGCCCCCAAAGACATGTCTCCAGCACGAACGATTAAGACTTGATTAAGATTGAACATAGTAACTTCTTGGGGTTTCGTTTCTTTCATGATGGGAACAAAACGCATACTACTTAGCATTGCAAAACGGTTTGTATTTTAAGCGGTTGCTTTGTTTTCTCCACCATCCTAACACACCAGTATGTTTAGGGCCTAAGTTTAGAGATGACAGATGTATATCACTGTATATGACCGTGTTTGTCGAGCCTCCGGCTGTCCCACTCGCCGTGGCCGTTTCGGTGTCCTGGTGTCCCTAGGCCACTGGCACTGGCAATGGAGGGCAGACCTCCCTGCTGCACTACTCGTTCAACCGGGAGATCTCCCCCATAGCCCGGGAGACCTCGCCAATGTCGGACCAACGCTCCGAGGAGTCGTTTGAGGAGCGAAGGGCGGGTGAGATGTTCTGTTCTATTCACGTTTTTGTTTGAGGTGATGTTTTGTTTAGTATATTAGAATATATTAGATGTGTATTATTCTATTCTATTATTCCATTCTATTCTATTCCATTCTACAGCCTGCAGTATTTCATTCTGTTTCATTCTCTTCTGTTCTGTTCTTTCTATTCTATTTCTTTTTTTTTTGGTCTTACTCAGATAGCAAGTACTGCACCCCCCAAAATGACAGAAAAGTAAAACATAGTAAAACCAAATCCTGAGATATTGGCAACATGTTTCTCAATTTTGTTTGACCCTTTTTTGGGATGAGTCAGATGGCCCACAGTCCTGACAGTCCGGTCGGTGAATGATGGGGAATGATGGGGAATGAATATCCATAACCAGCAGCTGCTGATGCTACTGGCCCATCAGGACTTTGTGATGAGGATGCCCACGCTCTCGCGAACAGAAGGCAGTGCTGGGCGAAAATTGGACTGTTCATCACCCCTCCACATCCTGAAACATAATATACAGTAGAGATTCAGCAAACTATGGGCACCCCTGGCATCTCGAAGTTCAGGATTTGCTAGGGCCTCCTAGGGCCTGTTAGGGCCTGCTGCAGGCATCCTACGAGTTGTTCCGCCAGCTTCAGTTCTCAAAAGATTTGGAGAGGCATGGCTACTGCTGGTTGTTTGTGAGAGAGCGCAACTCTTGAATCAAGGCAGATCAAGGCAGTTTACAGATCAGCATAGCTTGTTGCTTTGGGAAAAGATCCAGAGGGTGACTCAAACCTTTGACTTTGTCACAGCTTTGAAGCCAGCTACTTCCTATGCAGGTGTTTGGCAACAATGAGTCTTGGAAACAGGCACGGGGAAGCACGGAATGGGTTGGCTGGTTGCCACCCCCCAAAAAATATTCGATATCTTTGCCATTAACTGCAGGCAGCTCTTGCATGCTCTTGCCGTGGCATAAGTTTGGTATATCCTGGATAATGTGGTAAATCCAATGATAGACCACCACCAATATAATAGAGCTTTATTCTTGTGTATACGGTATACCGGGTAGACCCTATTTGGGATGATAAAATCACCCCCAGTCATGGTTGGTTAATTGGATGGTTTATGATTGGCTCTACCACATTAATCCCATCCCAGTAATATTCAACACATTTAAACAGGTCCAAACATGTGTAATTTTCCCACTAAACCATGGTTTCTGGGCGGTGTGTTTAATATTTTCACGGGGGAAGGGATTGCATCCCATGATATTCACCAAGAATCACCATTATTAACCACTATATTCCCATTCTTAACAATTATTCACCATTATTAACCAAAGTTATAGCCATATTAACCCTCAATTTTCCCTTTATTAACCAATAGATTCCCATGACCGGAAGGTTAGGACCTGCTGCTCCGGTCCCCTCCTCAGGTCGCATGGAAGGATACCACCCACGAGTCGCCTAGGCGAGCAAGTTGTTGCTGGGGTCAGTTTTCTGAAGATATGTTCACTTTCACACACACAGATATGGCAGTGTGTCAAAACCTTGTACCCCTGGTGAACATCAAAATAGCTGGTAAATGGATGTTCATCCCACTAAAAATGGTATTAATAGGTATTGACTCATAGCCATATATAATATATATATATATAAGTGTAGACACACACACAGAGAGATATTTATACACACATATATATATAATATATCTATATAATATAATATAATATAATAAGCATGCATACGTTAATACTGCATCTATTTCATCATAGGGAGAGTTGACAATCCAGACAAGCGCCGTAATGTTACACACATAGCAAGCCAATTTTGGTGAGTTAAAGCCGTCCAAGATCTCCACGATGATCACCTCAACTGAGGCCTCCTATACTTCGACCGATGTTGAGCTCCTCCAACATCGATCTGCATGCAGAGGCAGACAAAGTTTTTCAAACCTCCAAGCCTGCAAGCCGCCCCTTGTCACAGTATGTCACGGTGATTCCTCACATATCGGGCTGGTTGAGAGGGTAGCCAAGAAAATCAAGAAAATGAGCGGCTTGGAGGTTGAGATGCGGAGATTCCGGCTGGAAACAGTTGGAAACGACCTAGACTTGTACTGTCGGTGTTTTTTGTTGGCATTGCATGTCAGATTTGGGGTATGCATGCATGTGCATGTAGTGGTTCTGGAAACTGGAGTTTCTCCAGATTTCTGTCGGAACCCATTTTCTACTCTTTTTATGACAGACTTGCCATCATCACTGATGTTTCCCTCTGGTGGTTCCTACTCGGGTCTTCAGTTGCTGTCTTAGGAGTTGGCACCTTCATTAGCCACGTTTGGGCCTCGCGACGCTGGCGCAAACACCTGGCCCTGTGCTACTGCTTGACGCTTTGTCAATACCAGTTGACAGGTTCAAGCTGCAAACTGATTTAACCATCCTGCAATGGGGCTGTATAGCCAATATATGTCAACATCATGTTAAATTTATTTAAATTTTGCACACCCTCAAACGAAACCAGATTTAGCAGTCACAGTCAGTCGACCCCATTTGGAGGTCATGGAGAGTTATCTCTATACGGACTAGGGACGGCTTTTTCTTTGGTGGTTTCCAGTCTGGCTTTTGTGGCTTTTGCCTTCTCGGCTCCTTAGTTTCTTTTGTTTGTTGTTCTTGGCTTGGCTTATCATTGTTCTTTTGGCTTTTGTGTTTTCTTGGCAGTATGCTGCAACTATCGTGCCGACAACGAGTAAAACATCAATGAGAAATGATAAAACTTTATGATATATATATACAATAATTACAATATTGATAATTTATGGTTTACCAGTAGTACCCGCACCAGGCGGGGCGGAAGTTACCTTGGGGTTATAATGAGACCTTTCTCATCTATATATAGAACTTGCATGCGCCGTGCGCCAGCCAGGCCGTGCGTGCTTTGTGCTTTGTGCGAAGCTGTTGCACAGTTGTTGTCCAAGAACATGACCTGTGCGCGACCCCGGTGCAATGCAACTCCAAGCAAACTTTCTTCACACTTCACACGGCACTCTTCACACCCCGCACTTCACACTTCACACTCCACACTTCATCTCATCTCAAATCATGTGCGCTCTTCTCACCTCATCTCACCTCATATCATCTCATCACATCCCATCTCTTCTCACATATCATCTAATTAGACAAGTTCTTCTCAACTGGCTTTCATCTCATCCGAGCACTGGTCAACCTTTCACATCTCCTCAAAAATTTTCTCAACTCATCTCAGCTGTTTTGCACGCCAGAAAGCTCTTACTGTCAGAGAGAAGTCTCTTGCACAAAAAAACCATTGAGCGCAGAAAACTTTTGCACAAAGAAGCTTGAGACACAGATGCATTCACACAGAAAAGCCTTTACAAAATACTTTGTACTACAAAGCTTGCACAAAGCACTTCCCAGTACTACTTTGTACAAAGCTTGCACAAAGTACTCCCCACTACTACTTTCTACTACAAAGCTTGCACAAAGTACGCCCCAGTACTACTTTGTACTACAAAGCTTGCACAAACCACTTCCCAGTACTACTTTGTACTACAAAGCTTGCACAAAGCACTCCCCACTACTACTTTCTACTACAAAGCTTGCACAAAGTACTCCCCAGTACAACATACTACAAAGCTTGCACAAACCACTTCCCAGTACTACTTTGTACTGCAAAGCTTGCGCGAAGCACACTACTACTTTCTACTACAAAGCTTGCACAAAGTACTCCCCAGTACAACATACTACAAAGCTTGCACAAACCACTTCCCAGTACTACTTTGTACTGCAAAGCTTGCGCAAAGCACTTCCCAGTACTAGTTTGTATCGCAAAGCTTGCACACACGAGTACCGCTGCACATACGAGGTACCTTCCATCGCCGGCTGCAACAACTTTACACGGAAAAACGTACGGTTTCGTGCTCCGGCTTCCTCCCCAGCACAAGTCCCATGCAACATTCATGCAGCCATTACAATGTGTTTTGCAGCACCACGTACACACCAATGCAGCCATTACTGTACACTGCGATTTGCATCCCAGCGTCGCAGAACACCAAGGAGGAGCCGATTGACCTCGAAACGATCCAAACCGCAACCGCCACACACACACACAAGGTACCCTTCATCGCCGCCTGCAGCCACTTTACAAAGAAAAACTGCACGGTTTTGTGCTCCGGCTTCCAGACCAAAACCAGCCCCATGCAACAGTCATGCAGCCATTACAGTGTGTTTTGCAGCACCACGTACACATCCATGCACCAAGGGGGGAAACCGATTGACCTCGAAACGATCCAAACCGCAACCGCCGCAGACACAAGGTACCCTTCATCGCCGCCTGCAGCCACTTTACAAAGAAAAACTGCACGGTTTTGTGCTCCGGCTTCCAGACCAAAACCAGCCCCATGCAACAGTCATGCAGCCATTACAATGTGTTTCGCAGCATCACGTGTCTAACCCGCATGTCTTGACACACATGGCAACAAAACGTGACAACAATCATGCAGCCATTGCACGGCGATCTGCAAGCACAGATTGCAAAACACCCTGTAACTAGGCCGCACACATGCACAGCGACACGTTGCAGAACACCAAGGGAGAACCGATTCGCGCCCGGCACGACCGCAGCCGCGCCCGCCGCACACGCACGACGAGGTACCTTTCATCGCCGGCTGCAGCCACTTTACTACATGGAAAAATGCAAGGTTTCGCGCTCCGGCTTCACCTCCAACACAACACAAACCCCATGCAACAGTCATGCAGCCATTACAATGCGTTTTGTGGCATCACGTGTCTAACCTGCATGTCTCGGCACACATGGCAACAAAACGTGGCAACAATCATGCAGCCATTGCACGGCGATCTGCAAGCACAGATTGCAAAACACCCTATAAAACGATACGTTGCAGAACACCAAGGGAGAACCGATTCGCGCCCGGAACAACCGCAGCCGCACCCGAAAAACCACAAGGTTTCATGCCCCGGCTTCCTCCCCAACCCAAACCCCATGCAACATTCATGCAGCCATTACAGTCACCACTTTCCAAAGTCATCACTTCCCTTCGTCACCACTTCCGTTCGTCACCATTTCCCTTATAGTCACCACTTCCCATGTCACCACTTCCCTTCGTCACCACTTCCGTTCGTCGCCACTTCCCTAGGTCACCACTTCCCTAAGTCACCACTTCCCTTAGACACCACTTCCCAAAGTCATCATATTCCCTTCGTCACCACTTCCCTAGGTCACCACTTCCCTAGGTTACCACTTCCCTTCGTCACCACTTCCCTTCGTCACCATTTCCCTCGTCACCACCCTTCGTCATAGTCAGCACTTCCCTTGATGTATTGTTATGTTGTTATGTGATGTAAAGTCTCACGCCACCCTTCGTGATGTATTGTTATGTGATGTAAAGTCTCACACCACCCTTCGTGATGTATTGTTACGTGATGTAAAGTCTCATACCACCCTTCGTGATGTATTGTTATGTGATGTAAAGTCTCATACCACCCTTCGTGATGTATTGTTATGTGATGTAAAGTCTCATACCACCCTTCATGATGTATTGTTCTGCGATGTAAAGTCACTTGAATACTCGGAAGGTTGCTTCCCAACTTCCTGTGATAAGAAAGGAACGGTCCAACCCACCAATAGCATTTATAAAAACACTTTGATAACATCCAATGAAACCATTTACACCCAATACGCCCAACAGGGTTGTGCCCCAACCTACGTTCTATCCATATTTTGATGGCATTTATAAACACACCTTGTATCCCTGAATGCACCAACAATTTTTAGATACACCCTGAACCAACCCTAAGTACCTAAATAAACCTAGTACCCAAATAAACCCTAAACCAACACTAAATAACCCTAAATAAACCCTAAGGCAACCCGAAATAAACCCTACACCAAACCCCAAATATATATATATATATATATCCTAGCATCGAGTGAAACTTCTTCATCACGGTTGTGCCTCAACCTATATTCTGCATGTTCACCAGGTGCATGTTGTGCATTAGATCCACCGTGAGTATCAGATTCAACCGACATACTTACATGTGAGAGTAGGTATTGTCCTTCTGCTTTGGCAGGGAGGCGCTGAGCCCTCCCCAATCCCTCCCCTCTCCCTTTTTCATTAAAAACCAAGCTCGCCCACTTGCAAATTCGCTACTTTACATATAGATGTAATCATATGTGTAATCTATCAGTTTTACCTATTTATTTAGCTCTCTATATCTGTCTATCTATCTATCCATCCTTCCGTCCATCCATCCATCTATCCATCTATCCGGCTATCCAGCTATCTACCTATCTATCTATCTATCTGTTCTATTCTATTCTATTCTTTTCTGTTCTATGGTATTCTATTCTAATTCTATGTTTTTTCTAATTCTGATTCTAATCCTAATTCAAATTCGATGATTCTGATTCCAATCTTAATTTTAATTCGAATTTTGGTCTTAATCCTAATTCTAATTCTACGTCTACTTCTAGTGCATTCTATTCTATTCCTATTCCTATTCCTTTTCCTCTTCCTATTCTATTCTAATTCTATTCTAAATCTATTCTATCCTATCCTATTCAATCTTACCAATCTTATCCATCTGATCTATCTGATCTATCTGATCTATCTCATCGATCTCATTGATCTCATCGATTTCGTCTATCTCATCGATCTCGTCTATCTATCTTTTTCACGAAAGCCAGCCGCTAGGCTAGGCGAAGTTCTATATGCGAACAAAGTGAGTTAAGGGGGTCTGGGGGCAGAGCGCCCGAAATCGGATAAAAATGAGGAAAATAGGTGGTAAAAAAGGTGGACGCAGGTAAACTTTTTTAGGGTTATGTACCAGGTGGCAATTGGGTGACGTTGGGGTATCGATTCCCCCCTGGTCCGCCCTCCGAGGTGGATCTGGGCAGATTGCAATGGAGGGGAAAATGATGAGACAAATAATAGAAAAAATGAGGGAATATGACATAAAACAATGGGAAAGGAGGGGAAAATGATGAGAAAAACAATGGAAAAAAAGGAGTGACTTTGACATAAAACAATGGAAAAAAATGGGAAAGCAATGGAAAATTTGAGTAGAACGCTTGGAAAATTGATTAAAACGCGAGGAGAAACGGTGGAAAGAATAGGGAGATGGTAAAATGGCTCCGATGTGGGACCATTATCGCGTAAAGCACGCGTGAAACAATGGAAAAGCAATGGAAAAATTGCAGTTTCGATGTGTGACCACTATGGAGTAGAAGCACAGAAAAAAAACCATGGAGGAAACGAGCAAAACCGTTTATACGGTGCAACTGTAGGGATTGTGGAAGGTGCATTTGGGCAAGCGTTAGACACACTGGAGAAATCGAGTAACACCATGGCAAAACACTGGAAAAATTGATGAAATGGAAGGATAAATTGATCGCACAAAAACGCGAGGAAGAACGGTGGAAAGAATAGGGAGAGGGTAAAATGATGCCAAGTAAAATTGAGGCTCCGATGTGGGACCATTATCGCGTAAAGCACGCGTGAAACAATGGAAAAGCAATGGAAAAGTTGCAGTTTTGATGTGCCAAGTAAAATTGAGGCTCCGATGTGGGACCATTATCGCGTAAAGCACGCGTGAAACAATGGAAAAGCAATGGAAAAATTGCAGTTTCGATGTGTGACCACTATGGAGTAGAAGCACAGAAAAAAACCATGGAAGAAACGAGCAAAACCGTTTATACGGTGCAACTGTAGTGATTGTGGAAGGTGCATTTGGGCAAGCGTTAGACACACTGGAGAAATCGAGTAACACCATGGCAAAACACTGGAAAAATTGATGAAATGGAAGGATAAATTGATCGCACAAAAACGCGAGGAAAAACGGTGGAAAGAATAGGGAGAGGGTAAAATGATGCCAAGTAAAATTGAGGCTCCGATGTGGGACCAGAAAAAATGAGGGAATATGACGTAAAACAATGGGGAAAAAATGGGAAAGCAATGGAACATTTGAGTAGAACGCTTGGAAAATTGATTAAAACGCGAGGAGAAACGGTGGAAAGAATAGGGAGAGGGTAAAATGATGCCAAGTAAAATTGAGGCTCCGATGTGGGACCATTATCGCGTAAAGCACGCGTGAAACAATGGAAAAGCAATGGAAAAATTGCAGTTTCGATGTGTGACCACTATGGAGTAGAAGCACGGAAAGAAAACCATGGAAGAAACGAGCAAAACCGTTTATACGGTGCAACTGTAGGGATTGTGGAAGGTGCACTTGGGTAAGCGTTAGACACACTGGGGTAACATAAGGGTAATGATGGAGAAATCGAGTAACACCATGGCAAAACACTGGAAAATTGATGAAATGGAAGAATAGATTGATAGCATATAAAACAATGGGAAAAGAATGGAAAATTTGAGTAGAACGCTTGGAAAATGATTCCAAGTAAAATAAAAGTAAAAGGATGGAAATTGATGGGGTGGAAAAACAATGGAAAAATTGAGGCTCCGATGTGGGACCATTATCGCGTAAAGCACGCGTGAAACAATGGAAAAGCAATGGAAAAAATGCGGTTTCGATGTGTGACCACTATGGAGTAGAAGCACGGAAATAAAACCATGGAAGAAACGAGCAAAACCGTTTATACGGTGCAACGGTAGGGATTGTGGGAGGTGCATTTGTGTAAGCGTTAGACACACTGAGATAATAGAAGGGTAATGATGGAGAAATCGAGTAACACCATGGCAAAACACTGGAAACATTGATGAAATGGAAGGATAAATTGATAGCCTAGCGTAAACTATGGGACGATTGAGTAAAACTGAAGGAAAAACTGTGAAAAAAACACTGGGGAGACTGGAATGGAGGGGAAAATGATGTCGAGTAAAACTATGGAAAAGCAATGGAAAAAAATGAAAAAATGTGGCTTCGATGTGAGACCATTAGCGATGGAAAAGCAATGGAAAAATCGAGGGACTATGATGAAGAAGTGGAGAAAAACAATGGAAAACATATTGGAAAAATTGCGGCTCTGATGTGGGACCAAAATGATGCCAAGTAAAATAAGAGTAAAATGACGGAAATTGATGGGATGGAAACACAATGGAAAAATTGAGGCTCCGATGTGGGACCATTATATGTGCAAGAAGAGTTTCTGGGTGAAGAGTCTCTAGGTGAAAAGTATATGGGTGAAAAGTATGTGCAAGAAGAGTTTCTGGGTGAAGAGTCTCTGGGTGAAAAGTCTGTGCAAGAAGAGTTTCTGGGTGAAGAGTCTCTGGGTGAAAAGATGTGAACAGTATATTGGTGAAAAGTATGTGCAAGAAGAGTTTCTGGGTGAAGAGTCTCTGGGTGAAAAGTATATGGGTGAAAAGTAGGTGCAAGAAGAGTCTCTGGGTGAAAGTATATGGGTGAAAAATATGTGCAAGAAAAGTTTCTAGGTGAAGAGTCTCTGGGTGAAAAGTATATTGGTGAAAAGTATGTGCAAGAAGAGTTTCTGGGTGAAGAGTCTCTGGGTGAAAAGTATATGGGTGAAAAGTATGTGCAAGAAGAGTCTCTGGGTGAAAAGTATATGGGTGAAAAGTATGTGCAAGAAAGTTTCTGGGTGAAGAGTCTCTGGGTGAAAAGTATGTGCAAGAAGAGTTTCTGGGTGAAGAGTTCTGGGTGAAGAGTCTCTGGGTGAAAAGTATATGGGTGAAAAGTATGTGCAAGAAGAGTTTCTGGGTGAAGAGTCTCTGGGTGAAAAGTATATGGGTGAAAAGTATGTGCAAGAAGAGTTTCTGGGTGAGAGTCTCTGGGTGAAAGGGTGAAAAGTATGTGCAAGGAAGAGTCCTCTGGGTGAAAATAGAGTCTAAAGTATATGGGTGAAAGTATGTGCAAGAAGAGTTTCTGGGTGAAGAGTCTCTGGGTGAAAAGTCTGTGCAAGAAGAGTTTCTGGGTGAAGAGTCTCTGGGTGAAAAGTATATGGGTGAAAAGTATGTGCAAGAAGAGTTTCTGGGTGAAGAGTCTCTGGGTGGGTGAAAAGTATATGGGTGAAAAGTATGTGCAAGAAGAGTTTCTGGGTGAAGAGTCTCTGGGTGAAACGTATTCTCTGGAAAAGTATATGGGTGAAAAGTAGGTGCAAAAAGGGTTTCTGGGTGCAAGAAGAGTCTCTGGGTGAAAAGTATATGGGTGAAAAGTATGTGCAAGAAA
>CAMXCT020000413.1:162500-165000 GCA_947184155.2 Cladocopium goreaui
TTCGGTGTTTCAACACAGTTCGCAGTTGCATGAACTGTTTGCCACACCACTCCCGAGCCTTGCGTTTCAGAGGCAACAACCACCTGGTTGTGCCTTATCCTTTGGAGTATTTGGCACTGGGGCATTTTCGGAATGGGTGGGAAGACCTTTCTGATCCCTCTCTTTGTTGGAGCCTCAGCATGTGCCGGACAGAGCTTAATTATTCACGGTGTCGGAGAGTTCCCCACAAGCGAGGTGAATATTTTTTTGTGTGCAGACTAAGATTTGAAAACCACAGGTACAAACGGACATAAATTATTTTAACCAGACTATTCTTACATTCTTACATGCATGTAACTTAAACTATTTGCATGCATTTCTTTGTATTGCATAGCGCACACACACACACTGTGGGATCTGCATACGCAAACATTGACTACAAACCATCAGTGTCCAGGTCTGGATTCCCACGGCCGTCTTCTTCATGACCATCTTCTTCGGGCATCTGCTGTTCGGCGCGCCGGAAGATTGGTGGCTCGACAAGCTGTGCATCCATCAAAGCAGGGAGAAGTTGAAGGAACAAGGCGGGGTGGCGGATGGCCACTGCGCACGATGAAATCATGGGTTGATGATGGTTGATGGGTCTGATGGGTTGAATCCCCAGTTGGGAGAAAATGGCTGGTCTGGATGGGATCATTTTTGGATTCGGGATAAGAAAAGCTGGGAAGCCTGGAAGCCTCCCCCAAAGTTGCCTTTCAGAGAGTTTCCCGACTGGCATTTGGGATCAATTGGGACAATTGTTGGAAATTTGGAATGACGACGACGACGACGACGACGATGTTTTTTTGAAATATCCCACCGTTGAATTGGGAGAAATCGGGATGACCAATGGGGCGTACTTTGGGATGATTTGGGGATAGATTAGGAATGGGATGGATTGGGATCAATCGTAGATAAACTGGAATCATTCAAAACCTCTTCCGCCACATGCTGGGGGATGACCATTTGTTCAACAGCTATTTCAATGTCAGCCCGGGGCGATATGTTGGGATGCCCACTAACCTTGAAGGGCTGAAACATCCCCTGAAAATGTGTGGCTGCTATTTCAGCCCGCCAGGGGTGAATGCACTTCCAGCACCTCTGCTACAAGGAAGAACTTTGTGATGCGAGTTTCAGGATGAGGTTGAGCACCCTCCAGTCATCAAAGTTGCCAATGAAAAATCTTGGAAACCCGGAAACCCACCACTTCCCAGCGGGCTTGCTTACCTGAGAGTTGCAGCTAGCCTTGGTTGGTCTCCAAGGAAATTGTGGCGACAGCAGACAAGATGATCATTCTATGGGACAAGCAGTACTTTGAAAGGCGAGCGCTGGCCACATAAATTGCTTCAAATGAAGCTCTTGGAATTTTCCACTGCCATGTGAAATCACGAGGGGACTTTCTTTCCTCAAAAGTTGGAAGCCTGTGGCTTGAAAGTTTTGGACGTTTTCTCCGTGCAATACCAGTACCCTGGACAATCAAAAGCCCTATTCAAAGGGGTGCTATTCAGCTTTGCAAAGGTCAGAGGCAATTTGGCTACGAACAAGCAACAAAATGCATTGAGGTAGCCCAAAATGGAAAATATTGGTAATATTTTAATTTTTAAAAAATAAATAAAACACGCAAAACAATATGAAAAAAACATGAACAACTATTTTTTCATTTTTTTGGGGGGGGCGATTTTTTGCTTCCAATACTACTTTTAGAAGGGGGCAGAGAGCCCTTCTGCTCAACGACCTCGTCCCACACCTTACAACGCAGAAAAAAACACATAGAAAAAAAAACATAGAACACATATTTTTTCTTTTTTTTGGCCCAATTCCATCAATTTTAAAATATCATAAAACAAAATAAATTAAGATAATTTAGCAAAAAGACTCTGATTAGCACCCCTTTGAATAGAGCCCCAGAAATGTTTCACAAGTAAATTAGCAATAGATGGGCCGTTTTTCCATAGCAAACCCTTCAATTCCCAGTGGGCACGCACAGGCTTTGGTGTTGTGCCGAAGTGGCCATCTTCTGCAGCACCAAGCGTGGTGCATCTTGCGTTGAATTTGCAACCTGGTCAGAGGGTCCAAGCAGGACACCTCAATGGATTGGTGGGAACATTCTGGGACATCCATGATTTTGGGTAGATGATAGATGATGTAAACGTTCCCCTCAACCAATCCATTGGCTTTCCCGTGTCGCATTGATTGCACCACGTGTTTCATTCAAGCTGGCAGCCGAAGCAAACACTTGACACAGTAGAACCTGGAGTAGATCAACGCTGATGACCATCTGATACTCAATGCGCTTCGGGGCGTTTTCACCAAGTTGCTGTGCTGGAGGTTGCTCAGCCCATTTTGCATATTTTTGCATAGCAGTTGCGGTATCTGAGGCACCCTTGTGGCTAGCACCTTGGGTTCTGTCGACCATCCTGACTCAGCTATTGTGCATTTCCATCGCTGAGAGGCTCTTCAGTTTGCCGCTTGGCAGCTGACG
>CAMXCT020000413.1:170000-200000 GCA_947184155.2 Cladocopium goreaui
CTGAATATTTAACAAGCATACAAATCGCTACATGTGAGGGGATTGAGTCTCTGAGGGACTTTCCATTGCCGTGCTTTCTACCCAGAGAGTCATTGCAGAAGCACGACCTAGGATGACGGTCCAGCCTACAGTGTCCCAAATGCCACACCTCGCTCTCTCTCTCTCTCTTTCTATATCTCTTTCTATATATAAAGATGGTGTAGATATGTGTAGATCAATGCGTGAACATGGATGAACATGGATGAACATGGATGATGTGCAAAACCATTTGAAAACGCATAACTCATCAGGTGGCAAAACAAATCGACGACGCTAACCACGAATCATCCTGACCGCCCCGCCTGTCGTGGTGTCATGATCCCAATGGGGGCCCATCCGTAGTGCGCTGCTCAGTACTACCCGGAAAGCTTTGCGGCACTTCGATATCCACGCCAGGGCCTTAGCTGTTGCTGCCCCGGTTATGTCCAGTTGGTCATAACTTTGTCTTGGAAATATCCCGAAAAAAATCCCTCGTTGATGAATGTCGTGTGGCCCGATGATCAACTATCCACAATATCAACCTAAATATCCATAAATGGGTTGTAAAAACCATCGAAGTGGTAGGTTTATAGCAATAGGTTTGCCACATTGTATGGAGGGCTATGTTTTTTAAGGTTTGTTTTTTCCGTTTCTTTTTGTTTTTATTTCTGATTCTCAGCTTCTCTACTCTGCTTCTTTGCCTTCCTGCTTTTCCCTGATTCTCCGCTTTTCTGCTCCTCTGCGTTTTCATGTTTTTTTTCCTCATAAATAAGCCCTAAGAAACATAATATAAATAAACCCTAAACCAGCCCTAAATCAACCCCAAATAACCCCCAAACCAACCCTCAAAAAACTAAAGCAATTCTAAGTAAACCCTAAACACACCCTACATAGATCTGAAACTAACCCTAAATCAACGCTAAACCAAGGATAAATAGGTGCTAAACCAAACCCAAATAGATGCTAAGCCGAGCCTAAATTCACCTTAAACCAACCCTAAAACAAACCTTGCCCCAACTCTGAATAGATCCTAAACAAATCTTAAACCAACCCTAAACAGATCCCAAACCAACCCTAAACCAACCCTAACCTGACCTTAAACAAAGTTTAAATAAACCTTACGACTCTTAAGACCAACCCTAAATAGATCCTAAACCAACCCTAAATAGATCTTGAACCATGCCTAAATAAACCCTAAGACCAACCCTAATTCGAAACCAAAAATAGATCTGAAACCAAACCTTCTTAAATCCTAAATCAACTTCAAACAAACCGAAATGGATCAAAAACCATCCCTAAATAGATCTTAGACCAAACCTAGACAAATCCCCAAACCTACATCCTAAACCAACCCTAAATAGATCAAACCTAAATCAACCATGAAACACACCCCGAAAAACACCAAAAATCGACCCTTGAACACACCCTCAATAAAGCTAACTCTAAAACCAATCCTTGAAAAACCAAAAACCAACCCTAAAGAAACCCTCAAGCAACCTTTAAACTTTAAGCTCCAACTCTAAAACCAACCCTAATAAATCCTGAAAAGACCTAAAACCAACCCTTAAACAAATTAAACCACCCCTAGGTGAACCCTAGTTCGAGCACCAAATGTTGCAAATACCATGGAAAATGAATGAAAATGAGAGGTTCGAACTCAAACATGTTGCAAAATGCCAGTTAGCACTCATGAACTTTGGAAGCCAGCTTACCAGTTGGGGACCGGACGCTCTTTTCTTGTTCTGGATCAGAGTTCAATCAAGAAACCACCTTCTGGATGTCATTTCCCCTTTATTGCTGGTAAAAAGAACATTTATTATGGAGGCACTAGGAACCATCAAAAAGATGCAGAAAGGTATCTTACTAACATTCAGTGGCAAAACTTGAATCTTGTCTGCATCTTTTTTGCCGGTTACTACATATGTGACACGGTCAAAAGTTGGATTAACCCATATTGGGGGATGGTCATGCCTCCGATAAGAGCATTTAAAAGCAGGATTTATCATTGCCCATAATTCTAGACATAGGATTCCCAATGTCATGTTGGGATCAAACACATATATAATCCCTCCACATGAAATTCCAGAAGCCCTGATATATGGCATTGTCACCCATACCTGAAGTATTCATTAGGGGGATAGGATTCCCATGATTTCCCGGACATATCAGAAGTATGATGGTCACCGTCACCTTGGTCACCTTGTAACGCCTCAGATCAAGGAGACGAAGTGCGCGGTGGAGTCAGACCGGGAGCAAGTCGAACGCCTCGTAACAAAGCTCTACAGTGCCATGGCTACACTAAATTAAAGAAGCTCCTGGAGATCTTGAGAAATCGATAAAAATAATGGGTGCTCAATCATTGGTTGGTTGATTAATAGGGGGGGTTGTTTGCCCCTTTAACAACAGGTAAATGATGATAGATGGTATACCAAACCGGCCCAATCATCAAGAACTAGGGATTTAAATCCCATGGGATTTTTCATGGTGAAAAGTTGTTGTGTTTTTTTTTTCACGGCAAGCTGATCAATGGGCCGCCACGGGGTTGTAGAGGCTGCGCAGCGGTTTGCGGTTTCAAAGCCTGGGATGTGTTGGGCAGTTGGGGTTTGGAGGGCCTTTGGATCAGCTGGGATTGGTGTCACGCAGGCCATAGAGATTTGATATGTTTGGAAGATTTTGAACCAAAACGGATAGTTGTTACGGACGATCAGCCCCCAGAAAAAACACGACTTGTTGGAAATCCCACTGGTCAATGCCAAGTCACATGTCAATTTTACGGTCAAGACATGGACATGGGACATGGGAGCACTGAGGGGACTATGATGAGCCATTGCATGCTTTTAACAGCTTCGTTCGACGCTTCGTTGCAGCAAGTCGCGGCTTCTGTCGGAATGATGGTGAATTGGATCATGGGAATCATCCCCATAGCTGTCTCTGACTTTGTCTTTGGTATGTGCTATGTGGTCATGTGAGGTTTGGTTGTAATTCGATGCAATTATTTGATATTGTTTATACTGGTTGGGTGATATATATGAGTATATATATATATTATGTATGCATATATATATATACACACGTATGTATATTATGACGATTAAGTAAATGCATAGATAAATGAATACATACATATACAATCACACACACATATATATATTATATATATATATATGTATGTATACTTGTCGCCGCTGTCTTCTTCCTTACGCTCCACCAGATTCTTCCTTACGCTCCACCAGACCCTCAGGAAAAGATCTGTCTAAGTACGTTGAGCAGAAAGTCATTGGAGAAAGTGTTTACCACATCCGCTACAGGCGCGACCAAGGTCGCTGTTGCGAAAGGCAAACGCATTTTTTCCTTCTGGACTTCGCGAAAGTTTTTCTTATGGCACAATAAATTCCCGAAAAGGGCGAACGTTCAATTTGTTGACTGCTCATCATATGGTATGTTGCTTTCCAAACATGTTCCCAGAACACAATTGGTACACAGTCCAGAGTCATTCCTTCCGGGAACCCAAACCCTGCGTCATTGTTTCTCCGCGACCGATCAGTCAGGATGAAGAGTTTAGACCAAAAGCCATGGGACATCCAGCCAGATGTTTATATTTCATATTTGGTTCCTTTATCATCTGGTTATGACTAACATAGCCATGGGAAATGGCCCATAGAAATAGAGGTTTCCCGAACTTAAAAATGGTGATTTTCCATGGCTATGTTAAATAACCAGATGGTATCATCTTTACCAACAAAAAATAAGAAAAATGACTGTGTCTTGGCATTGTCTTCGTGCAGTTCTGTTTCGCGGTAGGTTGTGCCTCTTGATGTTTCTGCCCATTGCATTCTCATCAGTGGCAAACGTCTTGGGTTGCTTGGCGTTATGATAGCAACATATATAACAATATATAGCAACAGATGTCAACCCAAAAGGATGCAGAAAAACATGCAGGCAACAGATGTAAAATCCTACTAGAAAAAACCAACTGGGACACTAACTACCGTTTGGGGGTTACACATGGTCACACCGGCTACCCGCTCCAACTTTTTGTGTGGTTCCTGTGATGCAAAAACTCGGTCACAGTGTCCATTGATTGTTGGTTGATTCGCCAATCTGAGCTGGTTAGGTATGGTTGAGCCACCTTAAATCTCTGTTTCATGCTGGTGGTTCAATCTCCGTCAGCGAGATTTGCCAAGTCCTTTTCCGGACGTGGTCATCCCATGTCATCCCCATTATCAATGGATTCCTTGGTTTTCCCATGGCTTTGGTCATCTGGGGCTTCGCCATCGGATGGGCCTGCCATGGGTTTGAGGTTGTGACGGGATCGAGTGTAACGAAGCCGCAGTGGAGGAACTTGGTCCCGGCGCGATTCCGCCTGTGCAGATGGGAAACAACTGCTGTGCGTGGCTGGTAGGCAGGGTCCTGCCGGTTTGGGATCCATTTGGGGCGCCGAATATGTGACCCTCGGGTCTTTACATAGCCACGGAAAATGACCTGTGTGTAGATTATTTATATATACACGTATACTGTGTATATATATATATATATACATACACGTATACTGTGTGTATATATATATATATTTATTTATAACGATTTTGCCAATTAAAACGGGTGATTTTCCATAGCTGCGCTAAATTGGCAGAGGGCATAAGTAAAAGTAATGTATCAAGGTTCTTGAAAGATGTTGACGGTTTTCCATGGTGTTCATGATTGTCCCCCATGCTGGCACATGACTGACAAAAAGATTGTGCTACCAGTATCCCAGGGTATGTAAAGGTACTGCGGTATGATATTATATATAGGCATGTAAACCTGCATATACCGTTATACAATGTTATATATATATAAGACTTTATAAACAATGCGTACCTACCTACCTACCTATCTATCTATCTATCTATCTATCTGTATGTAAGTATGTATGTCTGTATGTAATGTAATGTATTGTAATTGTAATTGTAATTGTAGTGCAATGGAATGTAATGTAATGTATATGTATATATAGAGATAGATATGCACGTTTGTGTTTGCATGTTGCAATCCCATTGATCTGGGCTTGGCACATCATCGCCCTTCCACAGGTTGTTTCCTCATCTACCCGACGAAGCTGGGCTAAGCTGGGCACCACTTTTTTCGGGTCGTTGCCTCACCATTTCCAAACAGGGTCGTTTTCGAGTGCAATGGAATGGTATCTAATCGTTGGATGATAGTTGGTTATATATATATATACATATTCATATTATCTATATCATCCAATTGTACTCAAAATTTCATTATTGCCACATCTTGACGCGACTATACAATCAAGTTTTCCAAATTTCAACACGACCACCCTTTGGTAGTCAAACATGGCAATGGAACATCTATGGGGTTTTAATATGGGAAAAACATGGAAAAACATCAAACTAAACAGGGGATTTTCCGGCAGGTCGCGTTTGAGTACCAAACGAGATGCATCTCTGCATTTCCCCATGATTAACCATTATTACTCATGATTAATCATTATTCTCCATCATTT
Source organism: Cladocopium goreaui (assembly GCA_947184155.2). Taxonomy (NCBI): domain Eukaryota; class Dinophyceae; order Suessiales; family Symbiodiniaceae; genus Cladocopium; species Cladocopium goreaui. The sequence continues at coordinate 175,528 of CAMXCT020000413.1, forward strand.
ATGCCATATCCATGATTAACTATTGTATATATATATATACACACTGTATATATATATATACATATTGTATTTATGTATTAATTAACAACTATTGACAATTATTAAACATTATGAACCAGTATTACCAATTATGAAACATTTTAAACCATTATTAACCAGTTTCAACATTATTGACCACTATCGACCATTGCTATCCATCATCATGAACCATTACATATTAACACGTTATTAAATTATTAGCAATTGATAGGCATTGTTAATCAACCATTATTAACTCATTATTAAGCATTGTTAACCATTATTACCCATTATGAATCATCTATAATCTACAACATTCTACAACTACAGTTTGCCAATGTCGTGCAACAGCGAACACCCCAAACAATAAAAACCAAAGGAGCTATCCCGTGATGCTCAAACTCATGATCTTGGCCGAGAAAACGGTTGGAAAGAAAGCTGGAAAATGGACTGTGGTGCCGTGGTGACCTGGGTGACCTGTGGCCGCCAAATGTGCCTTTGGGATCCTTTCGGGTTCAATGGGATGATCAACATAGAACCCATTTATGGTTAATAGTGGTTTGATAATTGTTCATTTCATTAATCAATGCTTAATAATGGCTTAATAATGGCTTAATAATGGCTTAATCATGCTTAATAATGGCTTAATCATTAGTGATGTTGGGCCAACCTAGCGCACCTTGCTTAATACATCTCCAGCCCACGGAGAAATCGCAACGTCAAGCAGCGCCGCGTCGCGCGCGCAGCCACCGCGTCGCGCGCAGGACGTTGCTTTGTATCAAAGTGCTGGCCATCATCGCAGCTTGGCCACCAATCCATCCGGGATGATCGTAGCATTGCTACCGTAGAGTCGCTGGGGATTTCTGAAAAAGATTTGCGACGAGCTACCCGGCCTGGTAAACGTTAACAAAAAAACTATGGAAAGATCCAGCATTTTCAATGGGTAAATCCACTATGTCTATGGCCATTTTCAATAGCTATGTTAAATTACCAGAGGGTAATAAGGGACAACATCCCCAAATGGCCGAACAATTCAGCTTAGTGAAATATGAATGTTACCCAGATTTGGAAACAATCAACCAGAAAAGACATACTGAACTTTCTGACATGTTCTCTGGTTTCTTGACGTCCCTGCTAGGTTGCCTATGCATACATGGGCTTTACAGAGGCCGCGGCCCGCAAGTTGGGGATCTTGCCAGTGCCAGTAGCAGGGCTATGGTCGTAGTGTGATGCGATGTTTCAATAGATGAGGCATGACCCAGAGAAAAACACACAAAAAAAACCTGCAAAATGCACTCCTCCGGAAGAATGGCAGGTATTGGGTTCAAAATATGGCAAATTACAAGAAGAAAACACGACTTGGAAGAGAAAGCAAGATACACCTCCATGTTGAGCCAATATGTGCAATTGTCAATCGTACAAAAGCATATGTTTGACAGAACATGCAAGATTGCAGTGGAGAAGTTCATGTAGTTCTCAAGAAAAAAGTGGATATCTTTCCTTTCGTGCGGCACAAATGATGACAATCGAACGTGTATTATGAAGCCTGGGGATGCACTACTGTAGTGTTTCCATGTGACTGTGTTGCAGTAGTACGTTCCTTTGAAAGTAAGGAATCTTTGAAAGCACAACATCAGTTCAGGATGGACTATTAGGATTCCAGGAAGGCAGCTCTCTGGTAAGGCTACTGTGCCATCAATTCGGTGCTTTCTCTCGCAAAAGTCCAACGACTGTCCCTGTCCGATTTTGTTTCCAGCTGGTATCAGTGCCCTGCCATGGTGCTTATTTTTTTAGCCACCTTTGACAGTTACATTCTCATGAAAACAGTGGAAAGGCGGTTGGGCCACACAGCTCAGCCATTGTGCCCAGCAGCTCGCTCCGAACAATGCTTTGAAGAAACGAGATTCTTCAAAGAAGTGCAATCTTCCTTACAAATACGCGGCATCCCATTCTAGCAAACAGTTTTCATTTACAAGCTGATGGTTGCTGGAGAAACTAGTGCAGAACTTTTTTCAGGAAGAAGTCTCCCTGTGAAGGTTGAACTCCTTTTTGAAAAACACTAGTCCTCCACAATATGCATTGCATTTTGAAGTGAAGCATTCGTCCTCTCTTCCATTTTTAGCATGGCAACATCCCTTCAAACAGATGTGTTTGCCTTGAAAGAATCACACTTTACTTGAAGCTACAGCCTTTCTTAGCAACATATTGTTGCAGAATATGAAGTGCGTCTTTTAGAGATGTAACACTCCTCTCAAAGAAGTTCAGCCGTCCTCTATCTTTGAAAGCAACACAATTTTCTTGAAGGAAAACATGGAACACTCCTCTCAAAGAAGGTCAGCTGCCCACTATTTGGAAAGTAACGCCATGTCTTTGACGGAAAGGCTTCACTCCTCAAAAAGGACATGTGTACATCCGCAACAGCTTCACTTGCACATCCCCAAGAAATACTGCACGTGTTTGTCATAATATATACACATATATAAACCTATGTTTAATAAGAGAAGTAGAGACATGGCTGGTGAGAGATATATGGCTGATAAACACAGGCCTTAGAGGCCAAGTGAATCAGATTTGCTTTGCATCCATCTGGTTTTGATGAATCATAAGGATCAAAACGTTGGGCTAAAAAACAAACCAAAAAAGCATATGTATATATATGTATAGACCTGCGATGTTTTCCAGACTGGTTTTTTAACATGGCTAGATCCAAGAAGTCCCCCTAAACATTGTGTTTTTTTTTCAAACAGCTATTTTTATGGAAGGGTGCCTTCTTCACAGGGCAAGAGACTTACAACCTAATAGCCTAAGACCACTTAAAATAGGATAAATAGGTTTGTTGACAGCGCGAAACAACCGTTCTTTACACCAAAAAATAATTAATGGGTATGTTCCAGCAATTTGTAGTTTGGGCGCTGGCAGCAAGCCTTTCTGTTCTAATAGCCTCATGAATTCATGGTTGTTCTGAGTTCTGACTGGTCTTTACATGTTACCAATATTTGCAAGCTGGTGTTCAACAATTTTGAAAAATAGAATCCATCCAACTGATAGGAAACTTGTAGCATATAATTACGTACTATTACATAGAAAATACAACTACTGCCATCCAACTGAATTGATTCAGATTCTTGCGGACCTGGGATACATGGGTCGATGCAGCCCAACAAGCGCCCAACAGGGCTTTGCTGCCGGTTTGCTGAATTCCACGTCGCTGGGCTCCAATTTACAAAGGAGGACCATGAACATGATTTTTGTTTTCATGAATCCACACCAAAAAATACCCTTATTACATCTTATTACCCTTATCCATTTGATTTGTATTGCTGACGAAAACTGCAAGGTTGTCCTCATGTCACTATATTTTCATGGTTTTGTTGGGGGCTATGGATGCCGGGTCAGATGACGTCCGGGTGCTGCCGACCCAGCGAAAACGGCCTTAAGGAACGCACGAATTTGGCATCTGGGCTTTGCAGCCAGTCTGCCTTGGGTCATCGCGCCTCTTGGATTTTTCGGCACATGGGGGCCGCCCAACAGCTGGATTGTTCACAATGGAAAATCCCATGAAAGTGGATGATTTTTAAAACCAATTTTTGGAAACCTCCATGATTTTTTGATCTTCGAACATTTTGGGTCGACTGGATGGAGAGCAGTACTTGAAGAGTTTTTCAACTGGGGATTGGCTTTGAATTGTTTCAATCATGCCGTAAACCCTCAAATCATAAACCATTCCAATGACTCGCTAGAAATGGGCAGCATACGGTGGTATGAACGATCCTGAATTGGAGGTTTATTCATGGCTTTACCATGGTTAGCATTGGTTAGCCACATTAGGCGCGAAGCCGCCAACGGATTTATGATGATTTATGCATGAACTGCTGCGAACTGTGTTCGTATCTTTTTTTGACTGACAGCACCTGGCAGTGCCCACTTTGTTTTGGAACGAGCCTTTTAGAGTCCGCGTGGATACTTCAAATATTCAGAAAGACCAGCAGTGCTCAAGGATCCATATCCAACCCCACCCCAGCTGAGCCGAGGGTTTGTATCTTTATGGCCTTGCTGATCGCGTGGAACGTGCACCTTTACCGGAGCGTTTGACAAAAAAGGTCGCTGGGAACGTCCCTGGGCGGGTACAAAACTCCGTCCGCGGGAAGGCCCGACTTTGATGGCTGCATGGGAAGGACTCGGCTCAAGTAACTAGTGAAGGGTGCGACTTGTGCCCACGAATAGCGTCCTTCCGCGTATAGAACTTGAACAGGCACAGATCTGAAAATTCAGCTTTTCAACGGGCTGGATATGTCAAGGATGCCTTGAAAACAGGCTATCACCAGCTCCCAAAATCTGGTGGGCATTTTGGCATCACCAAATTGGTGTGCTTGGTGGCACGTCGTTATCTTAAGGCTGGTGGGTGGTTTCAACTCTCGATGCATTTCCGCACGGACTCTCATGAAATCTCCTGATATCATCCGAGATCTGAAATCATCCACCTGCGAGACCACTGAATGCAGGGGGTCCTTTATATTCCGAAAACTTTGTTTTTGCTGCTTGCTTTTGAAATCTGCAAGGTGGTGCCTCCCAGTGATTTGCGTTGCCAGATTTAATCTGATATAATCTGTAGATATCTGTATATATAGATCTATCCGCCAGAAAGCCTAAGTTGTTGGAGTTATGTTTACCAACTTAGCTCTTAGATCTCAAAAAAACAGGCACCACGCAGCACCCCCAGATGGTTTCCACAACGGTTACACCACGGGGCCTCAGACAGGGACAGGTCGAAGACCTGGTTGACTCGAGACGCCCACTCGTGCCCAGCATGCCCAGCACGTGCATTGAGGGAATCCCAAAACGGGCGACCGCTTTTTATCTGGAGATCGTTTTAAAAAACAGAATCGGATGTTCATGGGAATCATGAGGATATATATATATATATATAATATGATATATATGATATGATGTATATAATTATATGTACAATATGATATATATATATAATATAATATGATATATATATATATAATGATAATGGTATTGTAGTAATTAAGCATAATATAATGGATTATAATATAATGGTAATTTATCATCAACTACATGTGAATCCTCAATATAGCTGGATACAAACAAGCTGACCACCTCACTGTCGTGTCACTGGAATGATGGGAATTGGACTAACTATCAAAGTTAGTGGAGCAATTCATCCAGTGTGATACATCTATTGTTATTCTATGTCATCGTCGTTGTTCTATGTCAGCACTTGGCCACCGCCCAGGGATTTTCCCACTGATTTCTTTCACCTTTTACTTTTATGAAGGATCAAACGCGTTTTGCCAGCCACATGCCAGCAGTGTTTCGCACCAGCATCTCAGATGTCAAGAGGAGTTGTCCCGAAATGATGGTACCCCTTCATCCTTTTTTACACATTTTCACGGGGAAAATCATCATCAACCATGAAATCTGGTGGGACCACAGAAAACCGAGTTGTCACCTTGGGACTTGGTTAGTGGGGGGTGCTGGTGTGGCATGGGGCAGGTCGTTGCCAGGGTGAAAGGCACCCCATTCTGCCCATTTCTTGGAGCCATGGTTTCGTGAAAGAACGTCTGCAGGTCGAAAAAAAGCCGCTCCCCTTGCGCACCCCCAGCCACGACATCCCAAAGAAACTCTGCTGGAAGATGACTCAGTCTGGGGGGGAATGATGATTCAGGGATTGGCCGCCTTTTTTTTTGGTACAAAAGAAGAGTACGGAAGTTGGATTAGTTTTTTCCCAGAAAAAAACAGTCATGTCCTCCATAATATTCCATATTTGCGGCCTTTGACCAGTCGCCTATCATAAGTACTGTCACCCCCCAAAGAGCCAGGCAGATGAGAAGCATCTCGGACCCGGTGAGGGAAGGTGGATGACTAGTGGGTCATTAAGCCGCCTACCGTTTATGTATTTGGGAATGTATATGTATATATATATATATACATATATACATGTACATATACATATATATATATACTAAGAAGAAGAATTCCGAGCAAAACCACCATTTGAGACTTGTGCTACTTGATGTGGAAAGGGAGTTGCATATATGCACCCCTTAGTAACGCGAAAAAGGGGTTGCACATACGCACCCTTAGCAAAGCATTCACGCATGCCTATGTGACAAAATCGAACTGATGTTTCTACCAATGAAGTTACTCAACTGTACTTCGAGGAATTCAGTTTGCCAACGAATGACATGAACTTAACATGTCATTCTCCAGCCGTGGGTCAGGGTAAAATATCTTGACTGACGAACTGTTTGGCTCAAGAAAAGTGTTTGGCGCCCATCGTGCGTTTTGCGGGTCTTGCCATTTGACATCACTTTTTCTGCCACTTTTGTGGTTATCAGCCGCAAGGCTCTTTTTATTTTACAATTCCTCCAAGGAAGGACATTTCAGACCAGTTTTCTGAGGGTCTGTGGGCATCAATTACAATCGGCAGAGGGGGCAGACGGGGATTCGGTCAAAAGGCATTTTTCCTTGAAAAGGGAATCGCCGAGGGTAAGCTGTCAAATTCTTACCCGTTTGTTTTGGACGAATCTTATTGTCAGGAGGCTGGTGCTTTGGTAAGACGTGATCAGATTGAGCTGCACGCACCTCCGAGGCCGAAGTCACCGCCGGGTCCGCCACAGAAAGCGGCACCTTCTGCGCCATCTACAGCGTCTTCTTCGTTTGTTAATCCTTATTTGACTTCTTCGGACAACGTTACACCGGTAACTTCAGTTCCAGCAGAGCGGTCAACGGAAGAGGAATCATCGACGAGGGCGAAGGCAAAAGCCAAATTTTCAGCATCTTCATCAAGTGCTCGGGTTGCAACAGACGCTCCGGAGCAGAGGATCTTGGAATACAGGCCTAGGTTTGGTCAATCACAGTTGATTTATAAACTTCACGCCGGACAGACTAATAGTCGGAAGGTGGTTCAGTTTCAACTTGGTGACAAACCTTTATCTCAAGCACGTGTGTTACTTTTGGACTGGCATCAGTGTGTTGACCGATCACCGCAAGGTACAACATTCAATCTGGGTCGAGTGCCGACAGATAACATCCGTGTCTTAGCAAACTGCATAGAAGCAGCAGACCGTGCCAATCGAGCTTTCTTCATAGTGATCTTGTCATACATTGACACCGATCGCAGGTTGCAGGAGGTTCTTGGATACGTAAACAATTCAGCAGGTATCAGTACATTTGTGAGCTTTCTTTTAATCACACGTACCGAACGTGTGGGGGAAAAGGGCAAGTGTTCAGCAGTTCAGGACCTGTTGGATCAAACTGGGCTCTGTGAGTCTCAGATATTTTTCGTGGACGACACCTGTGGGGTTATCACAGAGTTCTACGATTGTACTCCTCAAATCTCTTTGGCACATATCAAGTTGGGTAGAAAGCCCTCCGTTGGTCGGTCGATCCCACAAGCAAAGTTCTTGGCCGATACATTGCCATTGATTCAGGAGTGGTTGCCAAGGTAAAAGGAGTACCCCTTACCGTGAGGTCGTAGCATCCTTTACCCCAATCAATAGTAGCAATGTCTGCTTTTGAACCAGCAATGAGTAATGATGGTTTTGACTCATCGGAAACCGATAGATCAAGATCAGTGCATGGAATTAATGCTATGCAAGTTGCACCACAGAACCAAACACCCTCAGTGTCAGATTCGCAATCAAGATCATCACCTGAAACTAGGGCAGTTCCTTCAAAGGCAAGTCCAGAAACCAGGATTGTCCAACCGAGTGTCAGTCCTGATACCTTGTCAAATTTCTTGAGGGAAGATTCAAATCAAGGGTCACCAGGTTTGCCGCAAAACCCATTCCAGGGTCCTCCAGCAGCCAGCGGTCCGGGTCCGTCATTTGTTTCTCAGACAAATGTCAAAAATGAGTTGCATGTGAACATGGATCCATATATAATTGCACAAGCCAATCAAGCCATCCAACAAGCTCGTGAGGGTTTGAGAGCAGAGGCTATGCAATATGTTGATGCTGAGAGGGGGATTGCTAGGAATGAAGCTTTAGCATTTGCCGAGCATGTCCATTCAGAAGCTTCAAGGGTAGTTGAGGAGTCCCAGTCAAGAGTAGTTCAAACTCAACAGGAGCTCCAAGAAGCCAGGGGTGAAACATCTCAGGTTGTTCGACTTGCCCAGCAAGAGATTGAGACTGTAAAGGCACAGGCTAGGGAAGAATTCCTTAAGATTCAAAGAGAAGCTCAATCCCACATTTCAAACTTGGAGGGTAGGCTTAGTGAGTTAATCCATATGAATCAATCAATGACTAAGAAAATGAATGAACAAGCCCAGTTGATTGAAATGTTTACCAAGCGAATCGATGGTCAAAATACTGTGATTGCCCAAATGCAGTCAGAAGCCATGAGATCACCAATAGGAGCCGATAATGGTACGGAGTTCCAAATTAGCACACCAGTCGGTCGTCATGCCAGCCTAAGAGACACCGGTCAAAGGGTTGAGCCGATGCTTGATTTGTCCTTGTATGCTCAGGAGCCGAGCCCAGTGCAAGGAGGAGTGCAGCCACTTGGCTCCCCTCCAAGGGCAGGGAAAGAGGTTGTTGACCACAAGGGTTCAAAGAAGTCAAGTAAGTCCCAAAAGCCTCATGTTGATTCAGTCATTTCTCAGATGAAGTTGTTGATAGATGGATTAGAAAACAAAACCCCAAAAGCACCTACTGAAGGATCCCGGTCAAACAAATCATCCGGATCGTCTTCGTCAAAGAGTTCGAAAAAGGGTGGTAGTCCAGGAGGGTCAAGTGATGGATCCCCAAAACCTAGTAGGTCATCCAAGTCGTCAACATCGTCGTCCGAAAGTGAGGTTGACATGTACGCGAAAGAAAAGAAAGCCATGAGAGTGAAGGGATATGATGGCATAAAGTTCCCACCAATCCCAAAGAATGCTGCCGAAGCAAGGGGGTATCGAAATAGTGTCTACTCAGCCATTTGTAAATTGTCCAAGAAAGACGAGTCCGATGTATTCAATTGGATTTCAGCATGTAACAATGTTGATTCGGTTGCCGAACTTCCACCGGGAAGATTTCCAGTTTTGGACAGGACCGTAGGACACAAGTTGCTTGAGTCAGCCCGACACACCCGTTTTTCATTGGATTTCCAGACTATGCAAGAAGCATACCAGAGGAAAGGGAAACAGCCATCAGGAAGACACCTTTTGTGGCACGTTTTTCAAAAGTTCAAATTGGACAAAGACCGCGGTGCTGCATTGTCTCAACATCATCTTTTAGCCTTGAAATTGGAAGGATCTACTATCAAGTCCATCGTTGACTTCAAGTCCAAGTTCGACTACTGTGCAGGATCGCTTGAGCAGGTTGACATGCCTTCAGATTCAGCACTTAGATCGTTGCTATTCGAGAATCTCAAGAGTCACCCCAAGATGGCTTTGGCAATTGATAAGTTTAGGGAGGCTAAGTCAGGTTCTTCGAAGCGCACTTGGACATGGTTGTACCAGAAAATGGAAGAAGCCATCGAGATAGATCAGCTGGATGAAAATACTGGTCATGTTGAGAAGGCTTTGCAATCATCAGGAGGTCACAAGGTGAATGCAGGTCCATCCAAAGCTGAGAAAGGTGAGAAAGACAAGCCAACCAAAACCAACAAACCAAAGGAGGAAAAGGGCAAGAAAGACAAAGAGAAATCTTCGGAAGAAAAAGGGAAAAAGGACAAGGAGAAATCTGGCAAGACCAAGAAGGAAGGTCAGAAACAGGCATCTGAAGCGGCGTCTTCCTCAGTGAATGCTGCGCCTAGCACTTCCAAAGGAAGTGACAAAGGTAAGAAGCCTGGCTCCGGTAAAAGTCCACCTTTGACACCCGAGGAGAAAGCTCGTGAGCCCTGCATGTACTTTGCATTTGACAGTTGCACCAAGGGCGACAAATGCCCATACTTGCATGATAAGAACCATATGTACTCAGGCCCAAAACCCAAAGCATTGTCCAAACCAACCACAGCAGCAGGTTCAGCCACAGTGCACGCAGGTGTCGCACAAGTCTTGACAGGTTTAGTTGCTTCCAGTTCGGTAAAAGGGGCAAAGGGTGATGTGAGCAGCAATGCTCCTCATCCGCAGGAGCCACAAGATGCATCGTCCAGCTTCATGAACCAGGCTTGGAAGACCTCTCGGTCAAGTGTTGTGGAAGGGGCAGCTAGGGGCAAAAGGGTCATGAAAGACCTTAAGATCAAGGGTTCGAGTCATTTTGTGTTTGGCAAAGCTGTTAAGTGTATTGCAGCAATGATGGCCGTTTGCAATCCGTTGAGTAGTCATCAGCAAGAATTTCTGATTGACTCAGGAGCAGGGAGAAATCTGATTTCTCAAAAAGATCTGCCTGTGGAATGGCACAGTCAAGTCTCAGAAGCACCGGAACGTTTGAACTTCGCAACTGGTGGAGGTGTAAAGTCAAGTTCTAAAGCTGTTCGTTTGAAAGGTGAACTTTCTGGGGAAGGTGTGTTTTACACTTTGAAGGATTGTCCAGCAGCAATCTCCCTAGGACAGCAAGTGAATGAACATGGCCGTGCATGGATATGGTTTCCAAATCAGTTGCCATTCTTTGTCAAGTCAAACCGTTTGTCTGACATAACATTCCGTTGTCCTGAGAGTGCCAAAATCTATGCAAATCGTGTCGTCGAAAATGTACCAATACTGTTAGAGTCCGTTGAATGTCTTGCGATGCCAGCAAAAGAATCGCATCTTTCAGCTGCAGAGCCTGGCGAGAAGCTCCCAAATGCTCCGCCAGAGGGAGGTGATGAAGAGTCCAAAGCAGAAGCGCCAGAGGACATTTCCAAAGCGCCTGTGTCAGTAGATCCTTCAGCTGTTGGTAAATCATCCGGAACCGATAGAGATGATTTAATCATTAGCAAAGTGGGAGAACCTGTGGATGAATATACACCAACTTCCCCAGCTGAAACTCCTAGGGAAATGCCCGAAGAAGGGGGGTCACCGGATGATGCGCATTCTTCAGAGGATGATGGGGTTGATGCACACAAAATGTTGAATCATTCACTAACCCATTACCCCAAAAGCAAACATTGTGAGATTTGTAAAAGGGCTAAGATGACATCAAGATATCACCGAAGAAAGGGGGAACCTGACCTTGAAGAAACGCCACCACTGCACTTTGGTCATATGATGAGAGTTGACCATATTGTGATTGGAAGTGATTTGTCAAAAGGGTCAGAAGGCGAACAAGCTTGCTTGATTTGTTTTGATGAATACAGTGGAGTCTATCGAGCGTTTCCCCAAACTTCAAGAGCAACACCCAACAATGTAGCATGTTTGCGGAAGTTCGGAGGGTCAAAATCCCATGGTCGCGCGCTGTGCTCAGTGAAGTCCGATGCTGCTGGCGAGCTTACCGAAGCAGTCAAGCAGTTGGGATGGCTACCGGAGCCAGGAATTCCCAATGATCCATACCACAATGCGAAGCTTGAAAGCAATATTCGTAGGATCAAAGAGGGCACTAGGGCAGTGCATTTGGCCGCAGGATTTCCGCATGAACTTTGGCCTAGAAGCATTGAATATTTTTGTGTAGCCAAAAGTTTCACGACCTTTTCTCCAATTCACCCAAATGATTCAGAGGATTCTAAGAGGTGGAAAGGAAACAAGGTTTAACTTGCTACGAAGTTGCAAACGGTGGGGAACCATTTCCGGGGTTGAAGATACCACTTGGATCATTGGTATACTATAAGCCTGCCCAACACACCAACAGACCAGCTTTTGAAGCCAGAACTTTGCCAGGGATTTTTGTCGGATGGAGAATCGATGCAGCTTTCAGGCATAGGAAGGTCCACCTTGTTCTCAACTATGAAAATGTTAGGTTGAAGTCAAAGGGTTTTGGCAATCCAATACAAGTGCATGAGAGTGAGCTTGTTGTCCCAAAAAATCCGATTTTTCCTTTGTTTCAAGCTGAGAAAGCCAAACTTGAAGGTGGGTCAGGTGATTTGCCGAAAATCGAAATTCCGTTTGAAGAGGGCAAAGCCCCTCCAACGCCCAGTAGATCTCGCAAAACCTACGTCACACTCGACAGAGCCATTCGATTCGGTAAGACCGTAGGCTGCAAGGGTTGTGACAGGCTTTCAGAGGGAGTCCGCCATTCGGACGCATGTCATGAAAGGTTTCGAATGTGCCTTGAAAAGGAAAGGGAAGAAGCTGAGCTTAAAGCTCGAGAGGCCATAGCAGCTAAAGAGGCAGCAGGTGCTCGAGAGTTTGATGAAATTGCAGCAAATCTTTTCGAATCTCCGCATGAACCAGATGTTCCAGCATCACAAGCTCAACCGAAGAGCTCTGAACCCCAAGGTACCGACTTTTGGGAATATGATCAGGAAAACGGTGCATGGTGTAAAGTTCATGTTAGGCCTAGAAAGAGACTCTTCGCTCCAGTTGGTAATGACTGCCCTTTCAATGCAAAAGAGATCACCTCAAAAAGAGTAACTGAATGGCGTTGTAGGAACAAGGTTTCTGTTCATCGAGATGATTGGCAGATCAATCCCTACCAAAGAATTTGCTCACGAAGTTGGACCGGTAAAACCTGGTTTTTCCCATCTGCGTCAGTTGACGAAAGACGTGCTAAGGTGCAGGCAGCAGTCGCGAACGCAAAGACGGAAAGGATGTTGTTGTTGAGAGGCGTTGAAGCAGCTGAACTTATGATGGAGGGAATCCCCAAAAACCAAAAGGAATCCTTGAATGCGATGTTGTCGCAAGTAGATGTCATGGACCATTCTCAGGCTAGAAAGCAAGCCAAAAGCATCCAACCGGCGATGTTTGAGTTTTGTTGTTCCAATGAGTCTACTCTTGGAAAAGTAAATGGAGAAAAAGGGGTTACCCATTTCAGATTGAGTAAGGATGTTACCGATCTCACTAATCCTGATGATGTGAAATCACTGAAGCTGTTGATCAAAAGGTTTCCAGGTTGCCATCTATGGGGTTCGCTACCGTGTGATCCATGGTCAAAATGGCAGAGCGTCAACGTAGCCAAATATGGAAAGGCTTTTGCAAAGAAACTTCGAAAGAGGCAAGACCTCTCAAGAGTCCTGCTTAGCCATTTCATAGAAGTTGCAGAACTTGTCCTCGAACAAGGGGGTCATATCTCCTTTGAATGGCCGAAAGGGGCCAAGGGCTGGATGTTGCCAGAGTTGGTCGCATTCATGAAACGCCATAAGCTTTTCATAGCTGAATGTCATGGATGCCATTTTGGAATGCAAAGTTCAAAAGGTAGACCAATGTTTAAGCCATGGCACATTGCAACTTCGTCCTATCGTTTGGCAGTTAACCTGAACAAATGTAGGTGTCAACATGCGAGTGGATTCAAACATGATCATGCAAGGGGAAGTGAGACGCCCAAGACAGCATTCTATCCTGAAACAATGTCAAGGACAATCAGCGAATGCCTGTTTCCAGAAGCCGTGTTTGCAATGCCAGTGATAACCAAATCAAGTGTGGTGAGCCCCCCGGCTCCGCACCAATGTAACTCGAATGTTGGCAGCCATGAAGTTCAGCATAAGCAAATCCTTGCCATGATGAATGCACTTACATCAGAATCCAAGCACACTCCCAATCAACCGGATCCCCATTCTGTCTTTGCAGGCATCCATATGTTGCTTGATAGAAAAGATTGGCACAAACATCCGGGATGGGAGGAAGCCATCGCAAAAGAAGCTGGTGGTATCCTAGAAAATGGGACTTGGAATTATGATGAAGTTGTTGCAAGAGAAGATTTGTTGAAAAGAAAGACTCCAGTGCACGTGGGTAGGTTGATGACCATCCTGAGTGTGAAACACTGGGAAACGCCTGAGCTTCGAAGGCTTAAGGCCAGGATCGTCTTCCGAGGAGATGACATTCGAGATCAAGATAACAACATCGCTGTGTGACAGGAAGCAAAAGTCAACCCATCTGGCTTAGCTGGCATTAATGCCAACCTAGCTTACGGTTGCATGAAAGGCAATTGCACATCCCAAAGCGACGTTGTGCGCGCTTATACGCAAAGCTTCTTGAACACTCAGGTTCCTACTTGGGTGGAACTACCCAGTGAACTTGTTCCAGAGAAGTTCCGTGGGATCAAACGTCCTTGTGTGAGATTATGGAAATCGCTATACGGGCACCCAGAGGCAGGATTTCACTGGGACCAAAGGTTCAAGGAAATAATGGGTAGTTTAGGAGCAGTGCATTGCGCAGACACCTTTCAATCAACCTACTACATGAAAAGCACGAAACTCATGCTCACGCTCTATGTTGACGACATACTGTTAAGTGGACCACAAGAAAACCACAAACAGTTTTGGGAGATGATCCAAAAACACATAGAGATTGAGGATCCTACCCCTGTTGACAGAGTCTTAGGAAGGCGTCATATCATAAAAAGGGACGAAAATGGAGCATCAATGAAATTTGACATGTCAGACTTTGCCAAGAATGCATGTGCCACCTATGAGGAACTCAGCGGATGCACGTTAAAGTCTGCGTCAACACCATACTTGCCAGACGGATCATTGGTTGACAGTGATTTCGATGAAAGAGGATGTATGGCTAATGATGCTTCAAAAGTGCTCATGAAGATCCTTTGGAGCGCCAGATTGGCGCGCCCAGATCTGATGAAACGCATATCAGATTTGACAAGAAAGATCACCACTTGGTCCCGAGCAGATGATCGACGCCTATTCCGACTGATGTCGTATCTGAAAGGTACTGCACATTTCATGTTAGAAGGCCACATCAGGGATGACCCATCAATGTTGCATTTGTGCTTGTATACAGACAGTGACCATGCTTCCGGCATCGAGGATGTGAAATCCACATCAGGTATGATTCTAGCTCTAGAGGGCCCAGATTCATATTGGCCATTATGTTGGAGCTCTAAACGCCAAGGAGCCACCGCTCGTAGCACATGTGAGGCAGAGATAATTTCTTTAGATTCAGGTTTTTTTTGGGGAAGCCGTGCCCATGCAAGACTTGTTTGATTTGATATTAGACAGGCCCGTGCATTTGATTTGCCAGCAAGACAATGCCGCAGTCATACAAATCGTGCACGGAGGGTGCAGCGCAAAACTTCGCCATATGAGAAAGATTCATAAACTGAATCTCTCAGCCCTGTATGAACTCTTTAGAGACCCAGCTATCACACTGCAATATATCAAAGCAGCATTGCAGCGAGCGGATCCGTTCACTAAGGCACTTGAGCCCTGCAAATGGATGACAGCACTTGAACTCATGAACATTTTGCCTTCAGAAATTCCCCTCAAGGCTTAGACTCCGCAGTCAAGCTACGCAGCATAAGAAGGGGGAGAAGAAGAATTCCGAGCAAAACCACCATTTGAGACTTGTGCTACTTGATGTGGAAAGGGAGTTGCATATATGCACCCCTTAGTAACGCCAAAAAGGGGTTGCACATACGCACCCTTAGCAAAGCATTCACGCATGCCTATGTGACAAAATCGAACTGATGTTTCTACCAATGAAGTTACTCAACTGTACTTCGAGGAATTCAGTTTGCCAACGAATGACATGAACTTAACATGTCATTCTCCAGCCGTGGGTCAGGGTAAAATATCTTGACTGACGAACTGTTTGGCTCAAGAAAAGTGTTTGGCGCCCATCGTGCGTTTTGCGGGTCTTGCCATTTGACATCACTTTTTCTGCCACTTTTGTTAATATACACATATATATAAGTATATGGGGATTGATAATGATTATATGACTACTGCTCTTTATGTCTTTATATGTATATATATGTATAGGGGATGATCATCATCCATGAGCTCGGAATATATTTCTTCACCAACCACCATAATGATTACAATAGAATGACAGAGAGGTTTTCACTGCTCACAAGGTCGCTGGTTTGTTTGGAGAGGCACGGCGAAGTAAATGTCAATAGATGGATCGATGGTAACTAGTTACTAGGCAGCAAACTTATATATCTTATATGGGTTGTTTAAGAAAATGGTTTATATCCATTTATATCCCACAAATAGCAATTTCATTCATAGTTTTTTTTTTGGAACATCATCATAATCCATTGGTATTGGGGATACCGAAAAATTTTCAGGTCCAACGGTCCACCCCCTTACAATAGATGTTTGCTGGTCGCTGTTAAGATTAGTTCACGTTGAACGTGGTCAGACCTGCCTTAGGTCCAAATGAGGGAACAGCCTGGCCGATTTCAGAGCGAGAAAAAGCTGCGGCCAGTGACTCTTAAAGTCTCTCTATCTCTATGTGTACATACATGTGTATATAATATAACTATAACATGATATAATATGGCATAATGCAATACAATAGAATATACTTTTGTAAAATATAAAATAATATAACCAACAAAAAATATAATATAATATATATACACATGCGTGCTGTAGTAGAATGTTATATGATATATGTTGATATTTTTTTGGGGGGATGGCTAGTGCAACAACCAGATACACCAGATACAACTGTTGCTTATCAGTTGTCTCCATCTCGCATGTCCTGCCACAGCGACTACGAGGCGTCGAAGAGATGCGATGTCAACGAGCCTGGTCAAACTTCTCAGCAGCTTCGAAAGACACCGAAACATCCAATGGATAAACTGCTGGTATGGATATACTGGTGAACCTCTGGTAAACGTTTACATAATGGAACATCACCATGCTATTAATGGGAAAATATGGGAAAATCCACTATTTCGACTGGGCCATTTTCATTTTTTGTTGGTTTGTTTACCAGAGGGTAACCACCCCAATGATTTCGGTTGTAGAAGAATGACGTTGAAAAATGCCTACACGAAGCTTGGCCTCGTTCGATCGGGTTGCGAGGCCAATGGTGGGGTCTTCGCCGCTGGGAGCCGAAGGAAATGTCGAGGGGAAAACTCTGGTGATCCAGTTGGATTGGATGATGATCCAGTTACTGTACATACCATCTGGTTATATCTGGTTATTTAACAGTTATCTTACCTAGATTCTATAGATGATTATATTATCAATTGGAATCTCAGGATCCAACAGATGGAGGTACGTTAGTACCATATTTTTGGCCATATTTTGATATATTTTGTACATAAGTTGGATTCTCTAAGGGAATCCAACTATGAAGTATTTTGGATTGATGGCACCCAACTGGCACAGATGGGCGGAGATTTCCATTACAGCTCTTCATTTGTAGCTCAAGATGGCATATCTCAGCTGAGGTTGACAAACCTGCAGGTCTTGAGCTTAGCTGTTCGAAGCCATCAATTTTTTAAAAGCAACTTCTGAAGTAGTCGATTTGTTTTTTTTCATTTTGATCATTGTTTTGTCATTTATCGCATCCCCTATTAATATTAAACACCCCCATTCTATGGTTCCAAAGATGTGTAGACAGTTTGGTGATCCATTATATCATATATCATTGAATATCAATGACATGATCATGTATCCCATTGTATTCACCACGAATCACCATATGATTAACCACGGATATTCCCATAACCACGATATTCCCATATGAATCACCATGGTTTCTGGGGAAGGGATGATTTTTTTCGTTCTTTCTCCCATGACAACTGGTCGGGTGGTTTTTCCAGGCCCAACGAGTGCGGAGGTGGTTGCGCAAGTCTTGGAAGCCGTAGCTGAGCTGAGGTCAACATGGCTGGAGAGTGACTTCTCACGGCTGTTTAATTGGGGGGGATACCATTTATGAGTAACACATAGTAACACCTCAAGATCCATGGTTGGTTTGGGGCAGGGTCGGGTGATTTCCCTGGTTGGATTCCCCTTTTAGAGGACCTGAAAATTCACATCCGGCACTGAGGTGTCGGCGAAAGTGGGCTCTGCGGCGAAGGTGGGTCACGGGGGAACCCTGGACCCCTTTGCCACGGGCGTGCGCTGCTCAGAGCCACGGGCACACCCAAAATAGGCTGGAAAATAGGTACTATCAATTGTTTACAACATCCTGGAACGACTTTAACTGAATCATTTTGGAGATGCCAACATCAAGGTAGTTCATAGTAGTTCCAACAAGACCAAACATTTAAACATTGATGGTTTTCCCCAACAGTTTCCGTATACAGCAATTCAACCATCAAACCCATTGACATTTTTGAAAACATTTGGTACCTGAAAATTATGGGCACACACAATTCCATCAGTTTGAGGAACCTCACTTTCCGAAAAATTGCCAGCGTTGGGGGGGGTAGTATCTATCTATCTATCTATCTATCTATCTCTATCTATCTCTATCTATCTATCTCTATCTATCTATCTATATCTATCTATCTATCTATATCTATCTATATCTATCTATATCTATCTATATCTATCTATATCTATCTATATCTATCTATATCTATCTATATCTATCTATATCTATCTATATCTATCTATATCTACCTATATCTATCTATATCTATCTATATCTATCTATATCTATCTATATCTATCTATATCTATCTATATCTATCTATATCTATCTATATCTATATCTATATCTATATCTATATCTATCTATCTATCTATCTATCTATCTATCTATCTATCTATCTATCTATCTATCTATCTATATACAGTATATACATACATATATACACACATTATATCTATCTATTTATATATACATATATACACACATCATATATATATATCATATCATATCATATCATATCATATAGTCAATTGAATGTCAATGGATTTTCAGGGACGATTTACCATGTTCTTCAACATGTTGAACCATGTTGAACCATGTTGAACCCCCCCAAAAAGCATGGGAAATCCATGAGGTGCTGGTCCTCGGCCTTGGACTTGGCACTCGCATGCTGCATCTTGGCAAACTGTGGGTGCCATGACTCGTTAGGGATGGCTTATTAGTACCGTTATGTTTGTTTTTGATGATGGTTATAAGTTATGATCATGATCATTATTATTGTTATTGTTATGAAACAAATCATATTATGATGGCTATAAGTTATGATGGTTATAAGTTATGATCATGTTCTTTTTTTAAAAAAATCATTGCGTTTGCCACAGAAGAGTTGCGGAAGCCATTTTTGGTCCTTGTGGTTTGCTGCGAAAGCTGCCGACTCAGGCAGCGGTTTCTGCATGGAGGAAAGGAATACGTGGCCACCATCAAGATGGGATCAGAAACGAATACGCAGGACTGGGGTGAACTTGTGAGCATTGGAGATGGAAACGTTGGAAACTCGTGTCACTTTCCAACGATGCTCTCCCTTTTTTTACCATGGGATGTAGGACGATGGACAAACATGGACAATGTAGGAACTATGCTTAGGCTCGGGAAGAAGTCCATCGTGGCTCTTGGACATCTCAATTCGAAGATGATCAATGTTTTAGTAAAGCAATAATAAAGCATCCATATTTTGATGGTTAACACCACCCATTTAAGTAGTAAAGTTGGGGATGGTTGACTAGTGCTGTATCAATATTGAGGATTTCATCTTGGAATGGATTGGTTTGTTTGGATCTGGAAACCTTTCATTGATTTTCCAATGAAATATGGGGCCTTTCCAGTGAATTTTCCCTTGAACCAATCCTGATTTCATCTTGAAATGGTGGATTCCCAGTGGCAGCCAGCGTGGCCAGCCATGATTTTCGCTCAGGATGGTAGCGGCTCGGTGCTTCGAACAGCAGCCTTTGATGATGTTCAACGAAGTTCCCTCGAGGATCTGTTTTTCGATGTGGGGATCAGCACTAAAACCATCGTTTTTCACACCCCAAAGATGAGAATAGTCAGGATATACTAGATATACCTGTATTCTATGCTATAGATAGGATAGGACAGGACCGGATCGGACCGGATCGGATCGAAACATAGAGAGAGAGAGAGAGCGAGATAGAGAGTTGCTGATTGCTGGGATTGCGATTTGTGTAATTTGCTCCCAGGAGGCTTTGGCGGGCTTCCGCGGCACCATCCGCCAGGTGGAGTGGACTTGTCTCAGATTTCAGGGAAACCAAGCAAAAAACCATGATGAACCATGGTTTCCCCTCATGAAAATGGGGTTTCCTTGTGGATTTTCCCCGAAAATCTCGGTAAAACCATTGTTGGCCTCAACGAACATAGGCTTTCCATGGCTTTCCTGTAGATCCCTCAGATCCAGCGCCAATCCAATGGAATGTCCCGCCGCGCCGCTGGCACACAGCCATCCAGCAGTGGGCCTGGTGTTCACAAGGCAACAAATTCGATTCAGAGCAGTGTTCAAACCCCTGGTGGTTGATGATTAGTTTGCGGGTTAGGCTTCCCTTGATATCTTGAGTTTTTTTTTCATCATCCACAGATGGTGCATCCACATCATCCACTTTTTATACAGCAAACATCAAGCACACTACATCCACAGTCGATAGGGCGAAGGGGCACTTGGTCAGATTTGCGGCAGGCACGATATTTTAAAAGTGGTCGAACCTTGTCCATGCACACGGTTGGCTTGCTGTTTTGAATTGTGTTGAACCCTTGAGGACCTTTTTGGGAAGGGAGACCCGTTCGGCTAGGTGAATACTGAACTGTTTGCGGCGAAGAAATGGCGGAAGTCAAGGCTGAACATTGCTGAACTAGGAGCAGCCCTGCAGGAACTGATTGGAGAGTTGGTAATAGGGTTCGTTTGAAAACAGGGCAACCCAAATCATAGGCTGGATAGCAATGGAGAGAGAGAGAGAGAACCGTCATTGTCTATCATCATTTCCCCATGTTAGTTACACTTTAACTATCGGTTAGAGCCATTTATATATAATCTCATATAATTATAATATTCATATATATATATAGTAGCCATTTATATCATAGCCATTTATATGTAATCATATAATTATATATATATATATTATTATATATATTACCCTCTGGTTATTTAACATAGCCATGGAAAATGACCCATTTATAGATGGTTTACCTATCAAAAATGGTGATTTTCCATGGCTATGTTAAATAATCAGAGGGTAATATATTATTCTAAAGACTTTCGTAAAGAATGATGTCCAGATTGATGTCACTCAGTGAGGCATTCAGTGCGCAGGTGGATGCGGTGGATGCAGCGGCGCTGCAACAGCTTCTGCCGTTGAGTCGCGGAGCTCAGGGTTTCGCCATGGGCGACGATCCAACCGGGAGATCCCTAGGGAGTTCAAAATTAAGGCGGTTGAAACATGTTGAAACCCCAGCCTCATGTCATATGTTATCTATTGTTATCTCATTTTCAATAGGACAATTTGGATTAATTGATTGATTCCCCTAGAAGTCTCAGATGGGGTCTCAGATGTCTCGGTCAGAATTTCCCCTGCACCAGTGAGGGTTTCAGGATGCGATCCTAACCCTGCAAAGGACAACAATCACAAACAAAGTCTAACAGACACATTCAACATGTCTGGAACTCAGTCTCATATCCCACCAGATTCTCTACGTGGCTTCCTTCAGAACCCGGTGGTTCTTTCAAGGGTAGCGGTAGCCCATCCCAAATCACCCTGGGCACAACGAGCGTCTTCCGAGAAGGTGACGAGAAGGGCGGCGCTGAAGCTCGCGAACGGATGTTTAAGGCCTGGGGGAATGATGGAATGATGTGGATCCTATCCCGACTTAACAGGGCAACAAAAAGAGCCTAGCCTGGCCCAGCTCTCTGTGGTTAAGAGGTACAGAAGCAGCCCTATTTTTGCTCAAACATGTGGTTCCTCGTAGATTTTTTTCACTCTAAGATCTGTAGCCGTTTTTTAGAAACTGATGTAGTGCATGGTAACCTGGTACTGCCATGGCCTGAGGAATTCGTGGTCCGCTCCAACTGCTTGGTTCAAATGGGCGAAAGTGTGGCTACGAAGGCCGGCACCGCAGAAAAACCGAGAAAGCCATTTTCTGGCTGCCAGAAAAAAGCCCCCCCAAGAAAGATGGAGATCAAGTGAACCCGTGGTCTACACATATATAATCACTTATATATGTATATATAGAATATCTGTTTACATATATATATAATATATGTGTATGCTTCTGTATGTACATTAAGCATTATTAAACATGTAACTTGGAAAAACCTATTGGATTTCGTTCAAAGATTTTTTCAATCCCCTTCTCTATGTCAAAAAATCACGGTGATTTACATTTGATCCCAAGATTATCTTTTTGGAATTATGACCAACCATAGACAAAGAATGGGATAGAGCGGAATCTACAGGAAATGAAAATAAATGAAACATCAGGAAACCATACTTCTGCTTCAACAAACATAACAAATCATAAAGATGAAGGTTTCCTGGTAGAATGTCCGACCAATCCAGAAATGGCTGGAACAAAAAATTAGGCCCGGAGCCGCGCCTGGAACGGCACTCTGAGTCTGGACAGCCTGAGGTGGGCCCAGTGGGGAGGTCACCAGGTGGATGAAAAACGGGTGATTTTTCAGCAGCTGGATTCAAAACACACATTTATAGAGTGTATAACCGTATAACCCCATAAACACCAGTTTTTCATATGTTTTCATTCCCCATTAAGAATCAACCAAATTGATGATTCTGAACGGAAACTTGGGGATGGTTTGGGACCAAAAGTTGCAGTGCCCGAACAGCCTCGAAACGATGGTTTTTTCAGAACTGGCCGTGCTTTCTAACACACGTTCGCAGCAAAATTTGGAAAAAATCCAAACCTTGAGCGGCTCCGCTGGCCATTTTTGGTTCGTGAGCTGTGTCTCCAAGTTGGGAAAAGATTGGCCCAGATGGCGGAGGAAGAGGACCTGGAGGAGCCACGCGGCTTGCCAGCAGGCGTGGACAAGGAGATTTTGAAAGAAGCTCCAGATGCTTGGATTTGGTGATTCTTGATTTTCCTATTGGCTCATGGCAAATCCACGAGAAATTGGGAATCGGGAGGAGCATATGTGTTTTATTAATGGTGCCCATTGTCATCCATTGTCCAAGGATGCACATTTTCATTCACCAACAGCTGGAGATGAAGTGACGGTGCACTATGTCGGCACCTTGCAGGATGGTCAAGAATTCGATTCCTCGCGCTCGAGGAGTAAAGCCTTCACCTTTACACTCGGTCAAGGTCAAGTGATCCCTGGGTGGGACTTGGGGGTGGCATCCATGCGCAAAGGTGAGGTGGCAAAATTCACCCTGGCGCCAGAGTTTGCCTATGGCGATGCAGGTGGGCTTCGGAAATGCACGACATGTAAAGCCAGCTTCATCCATTTTTTCGGAACTTGAAAACTTACTACGAGGGTTTCTTGATATGCTCACCCATTGGGTGTGATGCAACCCCTTTATCAAGTGGCTTAAGTGTCAAACTTCCAGCTTCCTGGCCAATCCAATTTTGGGACTTGGGGTATCCACTGAGCACTATTGGTACCATGTCTTGCAGGTTCACCTCCCAAAATTCCCGAGAAAGCCACGCTGATCTTCGAGATTGAGCTGTTGGATTTCGTCTCAAAGGACGACCTCTTTCGGGATGGCGGGGTGGTGAAGGTTGTGCAGAAGGAGGGCAGTGGTTGGAAGGTGCCCAAGAACAAGAGTGAACAAAGGACTGGGACCTCCCGGGTCTCAACAGATTTTCACATTTTTCACCTCTCAAAGGAGAGGCTGTTGAATTGGGTTCAAACATCAGCTGAATTTTCAAATCTTTTTCAGTTGCTGTTGAATTGGTCTTCAACCCCCTCAGAAAGGGTGAGTCTTCAACCCCTCAAAACGGGTGATGATTATAAGATATTATAAGATATTATAAGATACTACAAGAAAAATGTGAAACCCTGAAGGATTTCACTGAAAATATGCAAGGCAGATGGATGCCTCCTTGAAGACAAGGGTTCCTTTGACTTTCTGATGGGTTCAGAGGCCTTGGGCCCCTTGACAAAAGCAGTGGAGAAAGCGCTGCTGAACATGAAGAAGGGGGAGGAATGCAAACTGATCTGCCGGAAGGATTCTGGTGATCATTTCAGGATATTCCAGGCTGAATTTTGAGTTTTCAGACTGTTCTTTTTTCCATGCATAGCTGGAAAGATAACCCCCAATGCGCTCATAAAGACACACAATTACAATGAACTTCCTTCGATCAGGGAACCCCGCCAACGTCTATTTTGGGCTAGTTGGGCCAACCAAAGATGAAGATTATAAAGGAACCACATCTCCAAAATCACTTCGAGCCCGAACATCCCATGAACAATATACAGGAAAACCACCAAAAAAGACGATGGTAAACACCAACGTCGTTGCAGTTCCGATTTTCCCTCAATCCAGCCTTTGATGTTGGATTATTGCTGGTTAATCTTTGGATTATTGCCGGTGAATCTCCAATTTTTGCTGGTTCTCCCCAGTAGCTGCAAAATTTCCCAAGGAACCCATGGAAAGCCATGACTTCCGGGGCTTCCCATGGCCCATGGGTGGCGCCAAGGACTACGCATATGGCGAACAAGATCTGTTGCTGCTCTTGGGTCTGGAAGAGCTCTATGAGATCCAGGATGTCTCGTTGGCGAAGGATAAGTCGATGATGAAGAAACAAATCAAGGACGGGGATGGATTGGGGAATAGTT